>PITA01027492.1:0-20881 GCA_004023965.1 Spilogale gracilis | reverse complement strand
GACGCCTGGGTGGCTCAGTTGGTTAAGCCACTGCCTTCGGCTCAGGTCATGATCCCGGAGACCCGGGATCGAGTCCCACATCGGGCTCCCTGCTCGGCGGGAAGCCTGCTTCTCCCTCTCTCGCTCCCCCTGCTTGTGTTCCCTCTCTCACTGTGTTTCTCTCTGTCAAATAAATAAAAATCTTAAAAAAAAAAAAAAATAAAGTAAACGCTATAGCCAACGCGGGCTGGAATTCAGGTCCCGGAGATCAAGAGACAGGACCTCTACTGACTGAGCCAGCCAGGCTCCACCTATTGTACTAATAACTTTTGGAAAAGAAGCTCACAGTTCAACTTCTTCAATGTCAAAGTGTCAGAGCAGAGATTAGTACTCTAATCAACTTTTTTGGTCTGTCACACTTAGTTTCAATGTCCTTTAGCACCCTTTCCTTACAGAAATGAGTGCAAAGTTTTAAAATATGGCACTTAGAAAGGCAAAGCTGAAATTAACTTTAGCTTTAATGGTAGTAGTCCATTTTTTCAAAAGTACCTTTATTTAAAATTACTGCAGATTCAGTAAATTAAAAAACATTTTAAGGTGCTGGACCCTTGTGGGGCCGCATGAACAGGGTGTGGTCTTGAGAACTGGGTGTGGTTGTGTGCCCTGGCACTAGCGAGCCGGGCTGAGTGCAGAGTGCAGGGTGGCGAGGTAGTGTGTTAAACCTTAAGCTGTTTCCTTACTTTACGCTTAAGAGAACTTTGCTGTGGCCTTCCTCCGTTCCCTTCCTTCACCATTTGAGCCAGCTGCTATGAGCTGGGGTGGGGGAGTCCTCTGGGGAAGCCGGAGACTGGGCCCTGTATGAATGAATGTCTTTTGCCTGGGCATGCACCCCCCTCCGGGGCAGTTGGTCCTTCATCCCTGTCTCCAAGATGGGAACTGTCAGGTGTGAACTTATTAAAAATTTCACTTTAGAGGAGACCATTTATCACAATAAGATCTCTGTTAGTGGAACTGGATTAGTTGGCATGGCATGTTCTATCAGCATCGTATAAAAAGGCTTGAGTGATGAACTTAACCTTTATGGATGTTGATGAAGGCAAACTGAAGGGTGAGACAGTGGCTCTTCGATATTGCAGCTCTTTCATGAAAGTGCCAAACATTCTTTCTTTTTTTTTTTTTTTTTTAAGATTTTATATATTTATTTGACAGATCACAAGTAGGCCGAGAAGCAGGCAGAGAGAGAGGAGGAAGCAGGCTCCCTGCCAAGCAGAGAGCAGGATGCGGGCCTCAGTCTCAGGACCCTGAGATCATGACCTGAGCCGAAAGCAGAGGCTTTAACTCACTGAGCCACCCAGACACCCACCAAACATTGTTTCCAGCAAAGATTACCATGTCACTGCAAACTCCAGTCTAGTGATTATCACAGCAGGTGCATGCCCATGGAAAAGGAGAAACACACCTTGATGTAGTCAAGAGAAATATGTCCATCTCTAAATTAATAATTCCCAACATTATCCAGTATAGTTCCCAGTACAAAATGGTAGTTGTTTTCAGTCCCGTGCAAATCTTAACTTACCTAGCTTGGAAGTTGAGTGCATTTCCCCAAAACTGTGTTGTTGGAAGTGGCTGTAATCTGGGCACTGCCAGTTTCCGTTTCTTTATCGGGCAAAGACTTGGTGTCCACTCAGAAAGCTGTCATGATGGATCCTTGAAGAACATGGAGACTCATGTGTACATGTGTGGAGTGGAGTTAACATTGCTGGTAACCCCTTGTAGGATCTGAAATCAGATCTAGGAATGGATAAAGATCATGAGCACTGGGAAAATGTCCACAGAGAAGTGATAAGTGACTATGAGATGGTTAAAATGTAAGTTATACTAATTAGGCTGTTGGCCTATCTGTAGGTGACTTAATGGAAAGCATTTTTGAAGAATCTTAAGAGAGTTTCCACTTAACTAAGGGCCTCTATGGAATAAATGAAGAAGTATTCCTCTATGGAATAAATGAAGAAGTGTTCTTTGTATCCTGGGAGAGAATGGTATTGCAAACCTTATTAAGGTAAAGCTGACCACTGAAGAGGAGGTCTATTTGAGAAAGAGTGCAGAAAAACTTTGGGACATTTAGAAAGAGATCAAGCTTTAAAGTTGTTTAGAGCTACCATCCTGTAGTTATTTAAAGAAAGATAGTAGTCGTAGGATTAAATATCAAACTTCTGAATAAACTTGAATGTGTGTGTGTGAATGTGTTTGCTATTTGGTCTAAAAGAATGATGTATGTGTTTAATGCATTACAGAAATTCTGGTTCTTTTCTGGGCGCCTGGGTGGCTCAGAGGGTTAAGCCTCTGCCTTCGGCTCAGGTCATGATCTCGGGTCCTGGGATCGAGTCCCACATCCGGGCTCTCTGCTTGGTGGGGAGCCTGCTTCCCCCTCTTTCTCTCTCTGCTTCTCTGGCTATTTGTGATCTCTCTCTCTGTCAAATAAATAAATAAAATCTTTAAAAAAAATTCAGGTTCTTTTCATCCAGTATATGCTAATTATTTCTTTCTGGTTGGCATATATGTGTTCATTTATATGCTTTTAAAAGTTATAACTTCCTCTACAAATGTAAAAATAAAAGTTTAAACAAACAATTCTAAGTGTTCTAGTCCTAACTCTAAATGAAACCTTGATTTGACCTTAAAAAATAACATTTTAATATTCCAAGGTATAACTTATTCTGAAAACTAAACTGACTTTATTATAGATTTTAATGAAAATTGTCTTATATTTTAGAATCTTTTCTGTGTTTTCAAGCATATTTTGAGCACTTAGAAAGTTAATACAAAGAACAGAGTATGGATATTTATTTAGCTTGCTTTGATTTTTCTTTAGCTTTGTTTTCTTAAATAAAATATCACTTTATAACTAGTTGATTGGCATGTTCATTATAATTTGTATGACCAGGACATAGCCCTTGAAAAAAATATTGGTTATTGATAAAATGTAAAACTTGGAAAATGATCCATGTTTCTGTAAAACTATAATTTCATCAGTCCTTACAAGTTTTACTTTGTCATATATCTCCTATTTGCTATACTGTGATCTTTTCATATTTTATAGGAAATGGTCTTCAGATAATTCACTCATCAAAACTACTTACTTCTCTTTAGGACTGCTTCATTTTCATTGAGGCCCATTAAAACATTTTTTCCCCTTCATTTATTGGGATACAATCATATTCTGAATCGTATTTTTAGAAATTAAGGGCATATGTATTTTTTTTTAACAAAGTTTATCAAGATTGCTGGATTCAAGACGAACTTTTTTAAACAGGATTTTTTCGTAAACATTTTATTTATTTATTTGAGAGAGTGAGCACAAGCAGGGGGACTGGCAGGCAGGAGAGGGGAGAAGCAGACTCTCCTGCTGTGCAGGGAGCCCGATGTGGGGCTCCATCCCAGTACCCAGAGATCATGACCTGAACCCTTTGAAAAGCAGCCACTTAGCCGACTGAGCCACCAAGGTCATATGTATGTTTTGACATTTCAGTTGGATGGAGTTGTGGGACTGTTTTTTTAAAAATGGTAACGTCTATATTTACCACAGGCTAGGGCAAATACCTACTTGTCAGCCATAACTGAAAAACTCCAGTAGAAAGTTTTTCATTTCTTTAAAATAGACAAAACTTAAACCCCTTCAAAGTATGCTAATACAGTCACAGTACTCTTATCTCTTATTTTGCGTGTGTGTGCGTGTGTGTGTGAAAGTTCACTTGTAAAATGCCTAAAAGATAATATCAAGTGGCTCATCTTAAATATAAGTTCTTCATACAGTCACTTCAGTTGTCTCTTTTCATATACTCTCATTGATTCCTCTTTGATAAATCTATAGAACTGAAGTTAGTGCTCCTTCATCTGTATTTCTTTATACTACTACAGGGTATCTTTAGAGGCACTGCTTCCGGTACTACTGAGACAGTATTGTTGGTATGAAAAATTTGACTTAAATTTTGATGATGTTGTTGCTACTTAGAACGTTCTAGCATCAGAGAAGAATCCTAGAGTATCTGGAGAATTTAGATACTCATTTTCTACTTTATAATTTCTGTAGGGAGAAATTTCCAGAAGTAGAACTGTTGCTTGCTTTGAGGAGTAGAGTATTTTTTTGTCCAGATACATCTCACGTGGCTAAGAGTACACTTAGTAAGAAAACAAGTAGACCAAAGTGTACTAACTCATATCATATCAGTAATATTTTTTTTTTAAAGATTTTATTTATTTGACAGAGAGAAACACAGCCAGAGAGGGAACACAAGCAGGGGGAGTGAGAGAGGGAGAAGCAGGCTTCCTGCCGAGCAGGGAACCCGATGTGGGGCTCGATCCCCGGTCTCCGGGATCATGACCTGAGCCGAAGGCAGTCGCTTAACCGACTGAGCCACCCAGGCGCCCCCATATCAGTAATATTTTAAAAAATTCTAAGAATTATTATCTTGTACATATTTATTTTAGGCTAAATTTAGATTTGATTGTACAGATGAATTAATACCTAACTTCATCTTGGGATATTCATTATTATGTTTACTTTAAAAGTTTAGTCCATTTTAACAATATGGTCTCTTTACATCAGTAACATAGCTTACTTTTAAACATTTTCAGGAAAAGTACAGAGCATTAAACAAGTAAAAAAAAAAACCCAGCTGAGGGCGCCTGGGTGGCTCAGTGGGTTAAAGCCTCTGCCTTCTGCTCAGGTCATGATCTCAGGGTCTTGGGATCGAGGCCCACATCGGACTCTCTGCTTAGCAGGGAGCCTGCTTCCTCCTCTTTCTGCCTACTTGTGATCTCTCTCTGTCAAATAAATACATAAAATCTTTAAAAAAAAAAACCAAACCAGCTGATTTGCAGATGTGAGTGGTCTATATGCCCCCATCTTGTGCCTATATGAGTTTCTAGTGGCAGAGTAAGTGCATTTTTTTTCTTGTAGATCGCACATGGTAAGATTTTACAAATTTCTGTTTAAGAATCAAGAAAAAAAATACATACGTAAAGCTTGGATATTATAGCTTATGGTACTATACTGTATAATAAAAAATAGATAAGTGATTTAAGAAGTTAAGAAAGAATAGTACACATGAAAAGGATTTAAACTTTTAAATTATTCACTTAATTTCTATATTTTTCTTTTAATTTCATGGGTAATGAGATGCAGGATTTGTAGATCATGTTAGGGACAGTAATGTCTATCGGTCTTCTCAGAAAGTCTGAGAAAAATAAATGAATAGAATTAAATGTAACTTTGTTATTTACACATACCATGTATACATTCAGATATGCCAGATCAATATATTTAATATTATTATAAGCTTACTGTCACAGCAGCTGTCACAAATTACCAAACTTAGTAACTTAAAACAACATAAATTTATTATCTTACAGTTCAGAAGTCCAAAGTGGGTCCCACTGGATTAAAATCAACACATTGGCAAGGCTGTGTTCCAGGCTCTAGGGGAGAATCTTTTTCTTTGTTTTCAGTTTCTAGAGGTTTTCCACATTCCCTGACTGAAGACGCATTATTTCCTCTGTATTCCAGGCCAGTAATCATTTCACTCTGGCCTTGTTTTCATTGTTATACCTCTTCTGACTTTCTTCTTCTGCCTTCCTCTTCCACTTTGAAGGACTCTTGTGATTATATTAGGTCCCCTGGCTAATCCAGGATTTTATCCTGTTTTAAGGTTAGCTGAAGAATACCCTTAATTCTAGTTACAAACTTAATTCCCCTTTCCCATGTAACCTGTATGTTTTCACATGTTCTAGGGATTAAGATGTAGATGTTTTTAGGGCCATTATTCTGTCTACCACAAATACTAAGAATGCTAAGTTTACTATTTTCTCTTTTTAAGAATCTTTTGGGTTTGTGGGGCATCTGACTGGCTCAGTTGGTGTAGGGCATGCAATGCTTGATCTCTGGGTTGTAAGTTTGGCTCCAGGAGGAGTGTAGAGATAACTTACAAAATAAAACCTTAAAAAAAAAGTTTGAGAGGGGCACCCGGGTGGCTCAGTCCTTGGGCATCTGCTTTTGCCTCAGGCCATGATCCCAGAAGTCCCAGGATGGAGCCTAGAGTCAGGCTCCCTGCTCAGTGGGAGGCCTGCTTCTCCTTCTTTCTCACTCCCCTGACTTGTGTTCCCTCTCTAGCTGAGTTTCTCTCTGTCAAATAAATAAAATCTTAAAAAAAAATGATCTTTGTGTTTTTATAACCTTAATTTGGAGAATCAACCACTGATAAAAGTGTACAATAAAACGGAAGCAAACCTAAGAAAATCAGCCAGCTATAAGAATACTGAACTCTGACACCCAACCAGATTAAAGTAGGATTAAAGAAGAATTTGCTATTGTCATTTAATTTTTTTTAAGATGTTATTTATTCATGAGGGAAAGAGAGGCAAAGGCAGAGGGAGAAGCAGGCTCCCTGCAGATTAGGAAACCCAACGCGGGACTCAATCCCAGGACCCTGAGAACATGACCTGAGCTGGAGGCAGATGTCTAATTGACTGAGTCACCCAGGCACCTGTCATTTAACTTTCCTTTTTTTTCTTTTTTCTTTTTTTTAAAGATTTTATTTATTGGGTGCTGGGTGGCTCAGAGGGTTAAGCGTCTGCCTTTGCCTTAGGTCATGATCTCAGGGTCCTGGGATCGAGTCCCACATCAGGCTCTCTGCTCAGGAGGGAGCCTGTTTCCCCTTTCTCTACCTATTTGTGATCTATCTCTATCAAATGAATAAATAAAATTGAGATATAGTGAGAGAGGGAACACAAGCTGGGGGAGTGGGAGAGGGAGAAGCAGGCTTCTCACAGAGCAGGGAGCCGATTAACCACTGAGCCACCCAGGTGCCCCTCATTTAACTTTTTTTAAGCTAGTTTTATAATTATGATGTCAACTTAGTAAAAAATACTTCATTTTTTTTTTCAAAGATTTTATTTATTTATTTGACAGAGAGAAACACAGCCAGAGAGGGAACACAAGCAGAGGGACTGAGAGAGGGAGAAGCAGGCTTCCCGCCAAGCAGGAAGCCCGATGTGGCTCGATCCCGGGTCTCCAGGATCATGACCTGAGCCAAAGGCAGTGGCTCAACCAACTGAGCCACTCAGGTGCCCCCAAAAAACTTCATTTTATATAGTTGTTTCAAATTCGGGAGATTTTTTTTTTTCTGATCTATGTTTAAATTTTTCAAAAATTAGAAATTCAACCTGAAATACACTATTAGAGCATTACATTATCTATAAGGTTTATATATTTTGTAGTAATGTATAAACAAGTTAATGAATTGGTTGGAGCAGAGTGCCAGTGAGGTAATTTTAGATTCTCTGTGTAATTAAATTCATTTAAGTTTTTGATGACAGTTTTTTTGTATAAAGATTTTATTTATTAGAGTGGAAGAGCTCCCGCATGAGTGGGAGGTGGGGGAGGGGAATAGAGGAAGAGGGGAGAAGCAGACTCCTCATTGAGCAGGGAGCCCAACCATGCAACGTGCGGCCCAATCCCAGGCTCTGAGATCATGACCTCAGCCAAAGGCAGCAGCCACTTAACCTGCTGAACCCCCCAGGCTCCCCTTGATGACAAATTTTACTCTTTTTCCATAACAGTGTCTGTCTAAGTTAGGTCATAAAGAGAATCTCATGAAATAGTGTGGTTCAGTCCATGCAAATTAATAGTTCTCAGTGCTAGAGGTAGATGTTATATCATTATTTTCTGCAATGGATGACACTTAACAAAAACAGAGTTTGTGTGTGGAGGGTTAGGGTACCATAAATTCCTCACAGGAAATTGCTGCTTTATTTTTAAAATTAGTCCCACAGTAAGTTTTCTAATTTTTTAAATTTCTGTGGTTTCAATACATCACCGGATAGCTTCATCCTTTCTACTAACACTTATATCTCGATTCTTCAGAATTTCTGATCTTTCTTTTTAGTTAATTTTTATATCTAATTTCTTTTGCTTATGCTTGAAAATGTTTCTTAGGTTTGTTGCCATTTTGCTTGGGAAGACATACTTTATTGTGTCTTTTTTCATTTTTAGTCTTCAGAATTGAAGAAATTCTCGAGCAAGCAGACTACCTATATGAGAGTGGAGAAACAGAAAAACTTTATCAGTTGCTGACCCAATACAAGGAAAGGTAGGCAGTTTATGATAAGCCTGGGTTTGGAGTCTCCTCAAAATTTATGTTATTTAACAATTAAAATAATTCTTGGTGCTCGAAATTTTTATAATTTTTAAAGTTTTTACTGCAAAATTTTTAGAGTTTACTTTATAATATGTTTCTTTTTTTTTTTTTTTAAAGATTGTATATATTTATTTGACAGAGAGAAACACAGCTAGAGAGGGAACACAAGCAGGGGGAGTGAGAGAGGGAGAAGCAGGCTTCCTACTGAGCAGGGATCCCGATGTGGGGCTCAGTCCCCTGACTCCAGGATTATAACCTGAGCTGAAGGCAGATGCTTATGACTGAGCCACCCAGGTGCCCCTATAGTATGTTTCTTACAGTAAATGATTCATTAGTGCCACATGTATCTCATTGATTTAGAAAAGGTGACTCTCCTTTACTCATTCTAGTGGAATATTGAAGTATTTTTTCCATTTTGTTATTTTGCTTTGGATCATATGAGGTAGTCATTGAATATATGGTTATTTATATTGTATATTTCTCTCTCTTTTGTTTTATTTATTTATTTGACAGAGTGAAACACAGCTAGAGAGGGAACACAAGCAGAGGGACTGAGAGAGGGAGAAGCAGGCTTCCCGCCGAGCAGGGAGCCCGATGTGGGACTCGATCCTGGGTCTCCCGGATCATGACCTGAGCCGAAAGCAGTTGCTTAACCAACTGAGCCACCCAGGCGCCTCATCTCTTTTGTTTTAAAGATTTTATTTATTTATCTGACAGAGAGAGAGCTCACAAGTAGGCAGAGAGGCAGGCAGAGAGAGAGGAGGAGGCAGGCTCCCTGCTGAGCAGAGATCCCGATATGGGCCTCTATCCCAGGACCCTGAGATCCTGACCCGAGCCAAAGGCAGAGGCTTTAACCCACTAAGCCACCCACGCGCCCATGTATGTTTCTCTTTTTTTTTTTAATTTTTATTTTTAAAGATTTTATTTATTTATTTGACAGAGAGATCACAAGTAAGCAGAGAGAGAGGAGGAGGCAGGCTCCCTGCCGAGCAGAGAGCCCGATGCGGGCCTCGATTCCAGGACCCTGTGATCATGACCTGAGCCAAAAGCAGAGGCTTTAACCACACTGAGCCATCCCGGTGCCCTTTTTTTTTTTTTTTTTAAAGATTTTATTTATTTAACAGAAACACAGCTAGAGAGGGAACACAAGCAAGGGGAGTGAGAGAGGGAGAAGCAGGCTTCTCGCTGAGCAGGGAGCCCAATGTAGGGCTGGATCCCGGGACTCCAGGATCATGACCTGAGTGGAAGGCAGTCGCTTCATTAACTGAGCCACCCAGGTGCCACGTATTTCTCTTTTTTAAGTGAATTTCTTATTGGCCTAAGATGTAAATGAATTAGGGTGTTTGTATGGCATCACTATACAGTATGCATCACTTTAGAAGTGTTTTTTTAGAGAAACTAAAAAATACCTCTTCTCTATTTTTAGTATTAAGTTACATGGTATATAGATTTATATATAGATTACATTAGTTCGGAGTATCAGTGTGCAGTCAGTTTTTGGGAGGGTGCAGGTTGAAAGATATTCTGCCCTTTAAAATGGGTTTAGTAAGGCTAAACTGGCATTTCCAGATCACAAATAGACCTAATCCTAAATGAAAAATATTGAGTCACTTACCTTTCTTAGATTCCTAAGACCAGTTCTGTCTTCATGACCCATCAATTTTGCTTCCTAAATATCTATAGAATCCACTTTTTCTTCTCCATTTTCCCCTTAATTACTTATAGTGTTATGTTTAGCATTTTGTAGTCATTTCAGTAATTACTTGAAAAGTAAGCTGTAAAATAGTTACTCCATCTTTATTTATTATAAATATACTTACTGCTACCTTTAGTTTCAAAATTTTATTTGAAAACCATTTTTTGTTAAATATATATTGGGCTTAAAGGCAACATTTAATAAAAAGGATAAAAAAGTCTTGTTTTTAAATATATTTCTGACTCTTCATTTTGATTACTATTTTATTTATTAGCTATTTCTTATTTTATATAAGTATATTCCTATGGAAATTTTCAAGGAGTCCAGCGCCCTTACTTGAAATATTTCCAGAGCCACCTAGGTGGCTCAGTTGTTAAGCGTCTGCCTTCGACTCAGGACATGATCCTAGAGTTCAGGATCGAGCCTCGAACTGGGCTCCCTGCCCAGTGGGAAACCTGCTTCTCCCTCTCTCACTCCCCTGGCCTGTATTCCCTTTCTAGCTCTTAATCTCTGTCAAATAAATAAAATATTTAAAATATATATATATAATATATATATAATCCCATGCATCATGGCACGGATGACACATTCAAACAGAAGATTTGAGATTCTGATTTATTCAACCATTTATTAACACGTAATTATCATATACCTATTACGTGCCAGTTACTATATTTGGGGCTAGTGTTATAGCAGTTTTATTTTGTAGAGCATGACCCAATCCAAAGTCTGTGGATTTTATGGTACTGTCTGAACCAGTTAGTGAGTTGTGTGAGGTGTGTCAAGCCTTAAGTTATATGTTGAATTTTGTAGTGCAAATGTTTAGAGAATTCATTCTAAGGAAGTTAGTATTTTATTTATTTATTTTAAAGATTTTATTTATTTATTTGACAGAGAGAGAGATCACAAGTAGGCATAGAGGCAGGCAGAGAGAGAGGAGGAAGCAGGCTCCCCGCTGAGCAGAGAGCCCAATGCAGGCCTGGATCCCAGGACCCCGAGATCATGACCTGAGCTGAAAGCAGAGGCTTTAACCCACTGAGCCACCCAGGCCCTATTTATTTTTTTTTTTTAGAGATTTTATTTATTCATTTGAGAGAGCGAGAATGAGAGAGCACAAGCAGGGGTTGGGGAGCAGCAGAAGGAGAAGGAGAAGCAGGGAACCTGCATCCTAGGACCCTGGGATTATGACCTGAGCTGAAGGTGACGCTTAAGTGACTGAGCCAGCCAGGTGCCCCAGGAAGTTAGTACTTTAGATAATATAGGAAAGTTAATATTTATGTATAATATTGGATATTTTGTAGGAAATTTTAGCAAATAAAGTTTTTATGTCAAAATACAATATTATGAATAATAGCTTCTGGTACTGCTATATCTTCACTGATCTGAAAAACCATCATATGTATTCATTAGCGATGTGATCTTTAATAGTTTTGCAATGTGAGCTAAAATGATTATTTTATATTTATTTCAAATTAGCGAAGATGCAGAGTTACTGTGGCGATTGGCACGGGCATCACGTGATATAGCTCAGCTTGGTGGGACCTCAGAAGAGGAAAAAAAACTCTTGGTCTATGAAGCCCTAGAGTATGCAAAAAGAGCACTAGAAAAAAATGAATCTAGTTTTGCAGCTCATAAGGTGAGGTGCTTCAGGTAATGAAACTGTTACCATGTAGGTACATTGATTTATATTATTTCACATTTACAGAGGAGAGAAAATTTGTCTATTTAAAAGAAATTTATGACATTTTTTCAGAGGGATGTAGTTTTTTTCTTCATATTCTTGAACATTTATTGTAACTTCATTAGTGTGTTGATAAATTACTTTTGTGAATGCTTATTTTTAAACAGACGTGTTAGTTGTTTTATGAATTGCCTATATCTTTGTTCCTAGTAGTATAAGCATTTGAGAAATGTTTACCCATTTTCTTTTTTTTTTTTTTAAGATTTTATTTATTTATTTGACAGAGAGTGAGAGATCACAAGTAGGCAGAAAGGCAGGCAGAGACAGAGGAGGAACAGGCTCCCTGCGGAGGAGAGAGCCTGATGCGGGCCTCGATCCCAGGGCCCTGAGATGACCTGAGCTGAAGGCAGAGGCTTTAAACCCACTGAGCCACCCAGGCACCTTACCCGTTTTCTTCACATTACATTTCTATTTTATGTAGAGGTGAGAATAGAGCAGCTGAACAGTTCAGACATGGTATATCTTTCACATGTTCTTCTAGTTCCTGAATTTCCTACCTAGTTTATTTTTTTATTTTTATTTTTTTTTAAGATTTTATTTATTTGACAGAGAGAAACACAGCTAGAGAGGGAACACAAGCAGGGGGAGTGAGAGAGGGAGAAGCAGGCCTCCTGCCAAGCAGGAAGCCCGATGTGGGGCTCGATCCCGGGTCTCCGGGATCATGACCTGAGCCGAAGGCAGTGGTTTAACCAACTGAGCCACCCAGGCGCCGCCTCCTACCTAGTTTAGAGTGATGCTTTTCAGTTGGCATGGTGGAGACACATGGGGGCATTATTGGTATTTTGGATTAGGATATCACTTTATGATGTTAGACTGTCCTCAGTATATCTGCCAAGTCATTGTGACAATGAAATTTCATCCTTACCCATTTCCAAATGCTCCCTTTAGGGGCCAGTCTCCCTAACACCCCACTAATACTGGTTTATATTAAAAATTAAACAGATACGGATTTCTTAAATTTGTTGAGATTTGTTTTATGGCCCAGAATATGGCCCATCTTGTTAAATGTTCTTTGTGCACATGAAAGGAATGTTTATTCCAGCTGTTGGGAATATTTTATAAATGTCGTTTGGGTCAAGTTGGTTGATAGTGTTGTTCACGTCTTTTGTTTCCTTACCGATTTTCTTATCTACTTGTTCTTTAAATTATTGAGAAAGGCACGTTGAAATGTCCAAGTATAATTGTAGGTTTGTCTGTTCTTTGCAATTTTATTAATTTTTTAAAAGATTTTATTTATTTATTTGATAGAGATCACAAGTAGACAGAGAAGCAGGCAGAGAGGAGGAAGCAGGCTCCCTGCTGAGCAGAGAGCCTGATGCGGGTCTTGATCCCAAGACCCTAAGATCACAACCTGAGCCGAAGGCAGAGGCTTTAACCCACTAAGCCACCCAGGCGCCCGCAGTTTTATTAATTTCTGAAGCATGTATTTTAAAGTCTCTACTGGGAATATAAACATTTAGGATTATTATATTTTCTTGATGTATTGACCTGTTTATCACTGTAGTATGATCCGCTTCACCTTTAAAATATCCTTGGTTTTATCTTCCACTTTGTTGTGATATTAACATAGCAACTCTTGTTTTGTTTTAATTTGTGTTTGCATGTTATATCCTTCTCTGTCCTTTCAACTGTGTCTTTATGTTTAACATGTACTTGTAAACAGGTGATTGAGTCTTGCTTTTATTTTCGCTTATGTATTTCACATTATGTAAAATTCATCATTGTAGGGGCGCCTGCCTTAGGCTCCAATCATGATCCCAGAGTCCCGGGATCAAGCCCGGCATTGGGCTCCCTGCTTGGCAGGAAGCCTGCTTCGCCCTCTCTCACTCCCCCTGCTTGTGTTCCCTTTCTTGCTGTGTTTCTGTCTGTCAAATAAATAAAATCTTAAAAAAAAAATTTATCATTGTAATACATACATTTCAGTCACATTTTCCCTGTGTAATCATCAACTCTAATTTCAGAATGTTTGTTATCCCCAAAACAAACTTATACCTATTAGCAGTTAATCCCAATTCGCCCCTGCACCTGTCCTCTGGCAAGTACAATCTACTTTCTGTCTCAATGAATTTTCCTATTCCAGGCATTTCATATAACTGGAATTACAATAGGTGACCTTTATGTGTCTGGCTTCTTTCCCTTTGCATAATATTGTCAAGATTCATCCATATTGAGTATGTGACAGTACTTCATTTTTTTATTTCTGAGTAATATTCCATTGTATGGATATACCAGTTTTGTTTATCCATCAGCTGATGCACATTTGGGGTGTTCCCAGTTTTTGGCTGTTATGAATAATACTGTTGTATATAATTATATACAAGTTTTTGTGTGAACATTTGCATTTACTTTTTTTTTTCTTATGGAGGTAAATTCACACCATAAAAATCACCCGTTTTATAAGTGCACCATACAGTGGCATTTATACATTACTAATTCCAGAACATTTTTATCACCCCAGAAGGAAACCCATTAAGTCCAATTAAATAGTCACTCTCCATTCTTCCATATTCCCCTGACAATGAGTAATCTGCTTGCTGTGTCTATGGCTTTACCTACTCAGGATATTTCATAGAAGTGGCATCATATGGTATGGGATCATTTGTGTTTGACATCTTTTACTTACCATATTTTTGAGGTCCATCACACTGTAGCATGCATCAGTATTTTATAACTTATGGATGAATAACTTTCCACTGTATGGATATACCACATTTTGTTAACCCATTGATTAGTTGATGGACATTGGGTTATTTCCACATTTTTGGTTATTGTTTATAGCGTAAATGTCAACTTTAATGTACAGGTGTTTTTTAAATACCTGCTTTCAGTTCTTTTGAGTATATGTCTAGGAATGGACTTGCTGGGTCATATGTAATTCTATATAATGTTTTTTTTTAAGGTTTATCTATTATAAGGGGCAGAGAGAAAGAGAAAATGAGCAGACTCCCTGCTGAATTGCACAGGGAACTTGATGCAGGACTCAATCTCAGGACCCTGAGATCATGACCTGAGCTGATAGCAGATGCTTAACCAACTGAGACACCCAGATGCCCCTATGTAATTCTTTTGGAGGAACTGTCAAATTGTTTTTCAAAGCAGCGATATCATTTTACATTGCCACTAGCAAGGTGTGAGGGTTCCAGTTTCTCCAAATCCTTGCTAACACTTGTAGTTATCCATTAATAAAATTAAAACTAGTAGGTAGGAAATGGTATCTTATGGTTTTGATTTGCATTTTCCTAATGAAGTGCAATTAATATTTGTATATTAGTGTATATTTTATATCCTGTAACATTGCTGAACTCATTTATTGGTTCTGCTAGTTGTTTTTTAGATTACTTAGGTTTTTTTCTGTATTATGAACATGTGTATGAATTATCCATAGTTTTTTTCTTTTCCAATCTGGACACTTTTTATTTCTTGTTCAGTTTCCCTGGCTAGAACAGTATAGTGCTGAGTAGAAGTAACAAGAGTGGATATCTTTTTGTCTTGTTCCTGATTAGGCTTTCACCATTAACTATGATGTTAGCTGTGGGTTTTCCATAAATGCACTTCATCAGATTGAGAAAGTTCCCTTCCATTCCTATTTGAGTGTTTTTATCATGAAAGGGTGTTAGATTTTGTCAGATGCTTTTTTCTGTGTTTCTTGAGATAATCATTTTGGTTTCCCCTGTTCGTTCTACTAACGTGGTATCTTACATTATGATTTTCATATGGTAATCCACCCTTGTATGTTGTGATAAATCCCACTTGATCATGTTGTATAATCCTTTTCATATGCTGCTGAATTCAGCTTGCCATTATTTTGTTGAGGAATTTTGCATCATAAGAGATACTACTCTTTAGTTTTCTTCTTTGATTTTATTGAGAAAGAATTGACATACATTGTTGTGTAAGTTTAAGGCATACAGCGTGATAGCTTGGTTTGCACATATTGTGAATCACCACAATTGGTTCAGCTGGTGTCTATCTTCTTATATAGATGTGGTAAAAAGGAAAGAAAAAAATTTTTCCCTCATGATGAGAAGCACTCTTAGGGTTTATTCTCTTATGAACATATGAGTATCATATGTATCATACATATATCAATTAGCTGTAGTCTTCACATTTTACATTACGTCAATAATACCATTCACCCTTGAACAACATGGGGAGAAGGGTGCGATTCCTGTGCAGTTGAAAATCTGCATTTTTTTTTTTTTTTAAGATTTTATTTCTTTGACAGAGAAACACAGCGAGAGAGGGAACTCAAGCAGGGGGACTGAGAGAGGGAGAGGCAGGCTTCCCGCCAAGCAAGGAGCCCGATGTGGGGCTTGATCCTGGGTCTCCAGGATCATGACATGAGCCAAAGGCAGTTGCCCAACCAACTGAGCCACCCAGGTGCCCCTAAAAATCCACATATAATTTTTGACTCCCCAGAAATGCAACTACTAATTACCTGTTGATTGGAAGCTTTGATAACATAAATAATCAGTATATGTCTTTTTTTTTTTTAAGATTTTATTTATTTGGTAGAGAGAAGCACAGCTAGAGAGGGAACACAAGCAGGGGGAGTGAAAGAGGGAGAAGCAGGCTTCCTGCCGAGCAAGGCTCAATCTGCAGACTGCCGGATCATGACCTGAGCCGAAGGCAAATGCGTAACTACTGAGCTACCCAGGCACCCCACTGTATGTCTTATATACTGTATTCTTACAGTAAAGTAAACTACAAAAAAAGAGGATAGTCCAAAAAAATGATAGACAATAGATTTACAGTACTATATTTCTCAAAAGAAGTCTGTGTATAAGTGGATCTACACAGTTTAAATTTGTGTTGTTCAACTGTATTTATCTTGTAACTGGAAGATTATACCTCTTGACCACCTTCCTGCAGTTCCCCTCCCCCAGCTCTCTACCTCTGGTAACTACAGTCTTATGATTTTCTTTTTTTAAGATCCTGTATGTAGGTGAGATCATACAATATTTTTATTTCACTTAGCATAATGCCTTCAAAGTCTATCCATGTTGTTGCAAATGGCAGGATTTCCTTATTTTTTTATGCTTGAATAATATTTGATTGTGTGTGTGTGTGTGTACACACACCACAACTAATTTACCCATCATCTGTTGATCTGTACTTAGGTTGTTTCCATTTTAGCTATTGCAAATGCACTATGAACATAGAGGTACAGATATCTTCTCAAGTAGGTGTTTTAGCTTTTTTGGGGGGGGGGGGAGATAAATTCCAAGTGGAATTGCTGGATCATATGGTAATTATATTTTTAATTTTTTGAGGATTGGCTATATCAATTTAGAATCCCAGCAGTGCATAAGAGTTCCCTTTTCTACACATCCATGACAGCATTTATCTCTTTTTTATGATGAACATTCTAACAGGTGTGAAGTGATACCTCATTGCTATTTTAACTTTCATTTCCTTAATGACTATTGATGTTGAGCATCTTCTGTTGGTCTTATATCTTCTTTCAAGAAATGTCTATTCAGGTCCTCTGCCCATTTTTAAATTGTGGATTTTTTTGCTATTGAATTATATGTAATTGTATGAATTATAATTCAGATATTAACCCTTTGTTAGATATATTGTTTGTATATATATATATATATATATATATATATATATATATATATATATTTATCTCCATCCCATTCAGCAGGCCTTTTCATTTTTTTGATGGTTTCTTTTCCTTTGCTGAAGCTTTTTAGTTTGATATAGTCCCACCTGTTTATTTTTTTATTTTGTTGCCTGTGGTTTAGATGTCCTATCCAAAAAATCATTTCCATGGTTTCAGGTCTTACATTTAAGGCTTTACTTCATTTAAGTTACTTTTTGTGAGTGGTATAAGATGTGTCTAGTTTTATTCCTTTACATATGTATATCCAATAATCTAGTGCCATTTTTGTAGTCTGCTCTTTCTCAATTAAATAGTCTTAGCTCCCTTATTCTTGGGTTTATTTCTGAGTTCTCAGTTCTGTTCCATTTGTCTCTTTTTATGCTAATACCATGCTGTTCTAATGAGTGCAGCTTTATAGTTTAACTTGTTCTTTTTTCTCAGGATTTCTTTGACTATTCTGGATATTTTGTAAAGTTTTCTGTAAACTTTAGGTGTGTTTTTCCCTACTTCTAATAAAATATGCCATTGAGGGCACCTGGGTGGCTCAGTGGGTTAAAGTCTCTGCTTTTGGCTCAGGTCATGATCTCAGGGTCCTGGGATCAAGGCCCGCTTCCGCAGGGTGCCCGCTTCCTCCTCTCTCTGCCTGCCTCTCTGCCTACTTGTGATCTCTCTCTGTCAATAAGTAAATAGAAAAAAAAATCTTAAAAAAAAATGCTATTAATATCTTGATAGGGATTGCATTGAATCTATAGATGGCTTTTGGTAGTATTGCTGTTTTAACAATGTTAATTCTTCCAGTGCATGAACATGGGTTATCTTTCCACTTATATCTGATTTCTCTGATCATTATCTTGAAGTTTTCAGAGTAGAGATCTTTCATCTTCTTAAATAAATTTATTTCTATTTGATTTTGATCCTCTTATAAATGGGAACTATTTCTTTTTCAGAAAATTTGTTGTTAGGTTATAGAATTGCTATTGAAATTTGCAAGTTAATTTTATATCCTGCAGCTTTACTGAATTCATGGATTAGATCAAACAAAATTTTGTATGTGTGTCTTTTGGATTTTCTATATATAAAAATCATATCATGTGCAAATAGAGTCATTTTTCCCCTTCCTTTCCAAATCTGATACCTTTTTTTTTTTTTTTTCTTGCCTGGTTGCTCTAGGTGGACTTCAAGTACTGTGCTGAATAGGAGTGTTAAGAGTGAGCACCCTTGTCTTGTTCTTGGTCTTAGAGGAAGGTTTCGACTTTCATTCTTGAGTGTGATGGTAGTTGTGGATTTATCACATACTGTCTTTATTATGTTGAGATATGTTCCTTCTATCTCCAATTCAACTTGTTGGGAGTTCTTATGAATTGATGTCGAGTTTTGTCTTATGTTTCTTTTGTATTAAAATGATCATATGATTTTTTTTCTATTAATGTGATGCATCACATTGATTGATTCATGTATGTTGAATTATTCTTGCATTGCAGGAATAAACCCCACTTTGTTGTGGTGAATGATCTTTTTAATGTCCTGCTGAATTCAATTTATTAGTATTGAGAATTTTTGCAAGTATATAAGTTTTCTTTTATTATGATATTTGTGATGGTTTTGGTTATCACCCACACTGGTGTCATAGAATACTTAAGAAACGTTCATTGTTTTTATTTATTTATTTATTTGGAAGAGTTTAGAGAAGCTTGGTGTTAATTTTCTTTAAACATTTGGTAGAATTTGCCAATGAAGCCATCTGGTCCTGGGGTTTCCTTCATTGGAAGTTCTTTTTATTATTAACTTTGTAGTATTACTTATTATTCATTTGTCAGATTTTTTGTTTCTTCTCAATTCAGTTGGATTGTTGTTTCTAGGAATTTTTTCATGTTTTCAATTTTTTTATTTCTAGATCATTTAATCCGTCCTGTACAATTGTTCTACTTTTCCCTTATAATCTTTTTTATTCCTAGATTTATTACTGAGGTTAGTAGTTGAGGTTAGTAGTAATATATGTCCTCTTTGAGTCCTGATTTTAGTAATTTTTCTCTTTTTTATGTTTACCTAAAGGTTTATAAATTTTGTTGATCCTTTCAGAAAACTAATTTGGTTTTTCTGCTCTACTCCATTTTTCCACTCTAATCTTTATTATTTCATTCCTTCTGCTTACTTTGGGTTAGTATGCTCTTCTGGTTTCTTAAGGTGAAGGTATTGACTGATAACTTTCTTTAAGGTAGCCATAAGTTTCCTTTTGAATACAACTTTGCTGAATCCCTTAGTTTTGTTACATTGTGTTGTTTTTCTTCTCAAGGAATTTTTAAATTTTTCTGGTGATTTATTTGACCCATTGGTTTTTTAGGAATGTGTTTTTTTGTTGTTGTTGTTGTTTTTTTTTAAGATTTGTTTATTAGAGAGTGAGTGAAATGGGGAAGGGGCAAATGGAGAGGGAGAGAGAGAATCTCAAGCAGACTCCCTTCTCAGCACAGAGCCCGATGTGGGGCTCTATCTGGTCTCATGACTGAGATCATGACTTAAGTCAAAACCAAGAGTCGGATGCTTAACCAACTAAGCTACCCTAGGAGTGTTTTTTAATTTCCACATAATTGTGAATTATCCAGATTTCCTTCTTTTGTTAAAACATTTTCATTTCACTGTGGTCAGAGAACATACTCCAGTTGTAAAAGACTCCAAGTTTCTGTCTTTTAAAATTTAAGTCTTCTCATCTTGCTCCGACCTGACTTCCTCAGCAGCTGAAAAAAGACGTAAAAGAACAATGCTCCGGTACCAGAGAATTGTAACCTGATAAGCTGGTTACCATTGAGACCAGCCTCTAGCAAGGGGGCGGAGAGACGCAGCCCAGGTAGAAGAGACTGAAAACAGCTCCGCAGACCCCGCCCCCAGAAAGCAAGCCAGAAGCTCAGGAAGACAACACTCCAATGCAAAACCCCAAATGGGGAGGCTGGGTGAACATGGCGGCGGCCACGGGGCGCTTCCTAAATTCTGCTGCATGAAAGAATGGGTGAATGGTTCTGGTGGCAGGAAGTGTGGACAGATGGATCCACTGAAGCATTGGGAAAAGTGTCCCAGAGAAGGGAACAAAGAATACGAGATGGAGAGGCTGGGAGCCAGGAGAGCGCCTCCAGACCAGGTTGTTCACCAGAAATAGAAGCCACTCTGCGAGGAGGAGCGCAAAGAGTTCCACAGTACCTTCGCTATACAGCTCTCTGCAACTGCACTTCACGTACAGAACAGTTCCTGCTGCTGTCGGCTGGCTTCCGTTAGCAGTCTTAGTTCCAGAAAGAAAGAATATTTAACTTTGCATCAATAGGCAAAGAATAATTAAAATATAATTAAAAGCATGAATTCTGGGGTGGGCGCCCCCGAGCGTGTGGGTTCCCCCGTGCATGTGGGTTCCCCTGTGCGTGTGGGCGCCCCTGTGCGTGTGGGCGCCCCCGAGCGTGTGGGTGGCCTTGTGTGTGTGAAGATGTGGTACATATATACAATGGAATACTATGCCTCCATCAGAAAGGACGAATATCCAACTTTTGTAGCAACATGGACTGGACTGGAGGAGATTATGCTGAGTGAAATAAGCCAAGAAGAGAAGGTCAAGTATCACATGGTTTCACTTACTTGCGGTGCATGAGGGGTAAATTGGAGGACAGTGGGAGAAGGAA
>PITA01027491.1:0-20867 GCA_004023965.1 Spilogale gracilis | reverse complement strand
TTTTAAAGATTTTATTTATTTGACAGAGAGAAACACAGCCAGAGAGGGAACACAAGCAGAGGGAGGGAGAGAGGGGGAACCAGGCTTCCCGCTGAAGAGGGAGCCAGATGTGGGACTCAATCCTGGGTCTCCGGGATCATGACCTGAGCCAAAGGCAGTCGTTTAACCAACTAAGCCACCCAGGCACCCCTCTTTTTTTTTTTTAATATTTTATTTATTTGACAGAGAGATCACAAATAGGCAGAGAGAGAGGAGGAAGCAGGCTCCTTGCTGAGCAAAGAGCCTGATGCGGGCCTCCATCCCAGGACTCTGAGATCATGACCTGAGCTGAAAGCAGAGGCTTTAACCCACTGAGCCACCCAGGCACCCTCCAGATGTTCTTTTAAAAGGGTGAAGAAGAGGGGCACCTGGGTGGCTCAGTTGATTGGATGACTGCCTTCGGCTCAGGTCGTGATCCCGGAGACCTGGGATCGAGCCCCACATCAGGCTCCCTGCTTGGCAGGAAGCCTGCTTCTCCCTCTCTCATTCCCTCTGCTTGTGTTCCCTCTCTGGCCGTGCTTCTCTCTGTCAAATAAATAAATAAAATCTTTAAAAAAAGAAAAAGGGTGAAAAAGAGGTAAATATTTTGGGGTTCTTAAAAAACTAAATATAGGTGCACCTGGGTGGCTCAGTTGGTTAAGCGACTGCCTTCAGCTCAGGTCATGATCCTGGAGACCTGGGATCAAGCCCCACATTGGGAAGCCTGCTTCTCCCTCTCTCGCTGTGTTTCTCTCTGCCAAATAAATAATAAAAGAGCTATAATAAATAAATAAATAAAATCTTAAAAAAAAAAACAACAAAAACTAAATATAGCTTCTACCTTTCCCTTTTATTATAGTTTGGGCTGGGTATAAAATTCTGGATTGGAAATATGTGTATCCTTTTTCATTCAAATCTCTTTGCACTGTGACTTGAAATGCAAGTTTAGAGAACAAGGGAAAGCTGTTTTTCCCCCTTAGGTTTGTTTCCATTCTCCCTTTCCTTTCCTTTGAACTTGTATTCAACTCGACTTTTTTTTTTTTTTTTTTTTTTTTTTTTTTTTTTTTTTTTTTTTTTTTTTTTTTTTTTTTTTTTTTTTTTTTTTTTTTTTTTTTTTTTTTTTTTTTTTTAAGAGAGAGAACTCCTGACAGTGGGTTGGGAGGGTCAGAGAGAGGAAGGATCTTGAGCAGACTTCACACCCAGCATGCAGCCTGGTGCAGGGCTTGATCTCAAGACGTGGAGATCATGACCTGGGCCAATATCAAGAGTCAAGACACTTAACCAAGCCACCCAGGTGCCTCTTGACTTTTTGTTTCTTTTATGTTTTTTTTTTTATTTTTTGGTGGGTTTGTTTTTTGTTTTGTTTTGTTTTGTTTTTGTTTTTTTTGGCTTTTTGACATTTTTTTCCCTGAAGCTTTTGGAATCTTCCCTCTTTTCTGGTTCTGAAAATTCATTCGTATGCCTTACTGTAGTCTTTATTCATTAATCATTCTGACCTTAAGTATGTCCTTTCGATCTGGAGAGTCACAGCCTTATGTTCCAGGAAATTCTCTTAAATATTTCTGTGCTGATTTATTTCCTTTTGTTTTCTTGCTCTTTTTCTGGAATCTTCATTATTTGGATGTTGGATCTTCTGAGCTGAGCCTTCAATTTTCTTATGTTTTCACTATTTTCCAGCCCTTTGTCAATTTCCCATCACTTTCTAGATTCCCTTGACTTTAATCCTTCTCTTAAAATTTATGTTTCATCTATAATTTTGAATTTCCAAGAACCTTGCTTGTTATTTATTCATTTTTAATATCCTCCAGCTCTTTATAAATGCAATATTTGCTCTTTTCTTAAAAATCATTTCACAAAGTATTTAGTTAGAGGTGTTTTGTGATCCTTTTGTAGCTTTCTTGTTTTTTCTGTGTAATGTTTGTTTCTTCTGGGCTTCCTTCTTTTAGTCTGATCTCTCTTTTTCACAACAGAAGTATGTAGATTTCCTATTATTGCCCTAGTAAACTACCAGGAACGTGATGGCTTAAATAACACAGATTTATTATCTTACAATTCTTGGGGCCAGAAATCTGAAATGGGGACCTGAGTGGGTGATTGAGCCAAGTTAGGCCTCTCATCTTGGCCTCAGAGCGGCCACTGCCACAATCAGTCAGTGACAGGACATATAGCAACTGCTGTGGGTCGAGAGGAGGGAGGCTGAGAAGATGTCAGGGTCTGCAAGTGAAAGAACCGGAAGCTGAAGCAGGCCACAGAAACTCAGACCAAAATTGAACAGTACTGCCCGCAAAGAAAGAAGGTGTTCAAGGCCAAGGAAGCAGTACTCTGGAGTGGAGAAGGAGACACAGGAGCAGATGACCTTCCTCCAGACCTACTTCCAGCAAAACATGGATGACATCCTGGACAACTTCTTGGCCTTCATCTGTGACATCAGCCAGAAATCCACAAAAACTACTGCATAGAGAGGAAAAGAAAGAGCAGCTCTGCATGTGGATTGGCATTTTATTTATTTTTTAAGATTTTATTTATTTATTTTAGGGGCAGGGAAAGAGTGAGCAGGGGAAGGAGCAGAGGGAGAGGGAGAAGCAGACTCCATGCTGAGCAGGGAGTCTGATGCAGGGCTTTTCCCATCATCTTCTCAATATTCTGCCCATTGCCCAGCTCCAAATCTACGTCAGTATGTTTAGGTACTTGTTGCAGGGACACCGACTTCCAGGAGCAGTCTGTGTTAGTTTCCCATTACTGCTATAACAAATTATTACAAACTTGGAGGCTTCAACAATACCCATATATCATCTTACAGGCAGAGCTCAGGCGCCTGAATTAAACATAAAGGTATCTGCAGGGCTGAGCTCCCTTCTAGAGACTCCCAAGAAGGAGCACTCCCCTTCCCTTCTCCAGCTGCTAGAAGGTGCCTTCACCCCTTGGCTCTGTTCCTCCTGCCTTCCTCTTTCACTTAGAAGGACTCTTGTGATTACACGGGTCCCACCCAGATAATCCAGGATGATCTCCCCATCTAAGGATCCTTAAACTTAATCATGTTTGCAAAGTACTTTTTTCCCACATAAAGCAGCAAAGGAGAAGAAGTAAAGGAGGAGATGGGAATCCCTGCCCTTGAATTCAAACACTGTCTGGACCTTTGAAATTAATCAATGATTACTGCTTTTGTTGGAAGTGTGCTAAGGATAGAGTGGTTGTTTTTAAGGTGTCTTGGGACATATATTCATTTCCTGTGGCTATTGTAACATGACTTTTAAAGAGTCATTCTGAAATACCTGTCATAAAATGATAGGGTGCCTGGGATTTGCTTCAAAATAATCGGCTGGTTGGGCTGTAGCTGAAGCAGCATCAGTCCTCATTTGACAATGAAGCTTGGTGGATGTAGGGCTTCATACGGTTCTCTCAACTTTTGTGTCCATTTGAAATTTTCCCTAATAAACAGTTATAAAATGATCATGGCATTAGAGCTGATATTCTAGTGGAAGAATAAATAGAATAATAAGCAAAAAATAATATCTTAGATGCTGCTCACTGTTGGGGAAAAAACCGAATCAGGCGAGGCAAATATATTCTTTTTTTAAAAAAATATTTTATTTATTTATTTGACAGAGAGAAACACAGCAAGAGAGGGAACACAAGCAGAGGGACTGAGAGAGGCAGAAGCAGGCTTCCCGCCGAGCAGGAAGCCTGATGTGGGGCTCGATCCTGGGTCATGACCTGGGCTGAAAGCAGTCGCTTAACCAACTGAGCCACCCAGGCACCCCGAGGCGAATATATTCTTGCACCTTATTGGTACTTATATTCATTTCTTGTGGCTATTGTAACAAATGACTCCGTACTCAGTGGCTTAAAGCAACACACATTTATTTTCGTATAGTTCTGAAGGTCAGAAGTCTAAAATCAGTTTCAGCCGCTGAAATCCAGGTGTTGGCAGGGCAGTTCTCCCCAAGGCTCTGCGGGAGAATCTGTTTCCTCACCTTTTCAGTTTCTAGAGCTCTATTCGTTGTATTCTTTGGCTCTGCCTCCTTCCTCCATCATCAGAGCCTACGGTGTAGTATCTTGATCCTGTTACATTGCCGCTGTCTCTGTCCCACTGTTGGATCTACCCCCCCCACGCCCCACCCCGCCCCGCCCCGCTCCGCTCCTCATAAAGACATCTGTGATTACACTTAGGCACACCTGGATATCTCAAGAGCCTTAATTTCATCACACCTGCAACATCTCTCTTGGAGATCTCTGGGGACCACTATTCAGCCTACCCACGGAGCAATGCAATTTAAATAGAGTAGTACGAAGGTCTTGCTGAGCAGGGACCATTATGGAAAGCTTGAGAGAGGTGAGGGAGGAAGCCACACAGAAATCTGGGGGGAAAGCCTTCCAGATGGACCAGTGACCGCAAGGGCCCCAGAGGAGAAGGGCCTGGATCATCTCTCTCTTCTGGTATTCATGCCCTTGAGTTACCCCTCCCATTGTCCATGGGCTGGCTGTAGGAATGTATTCTTGTTTGTTTTTTTTAGAAGATTTCAAGAATTTATTTTGAGAGAGAGTGAGCACAACTGGGTAGAGGGGCAGAGAGAGAATCTTAAGCAGACTCCATGCCAAGTTCCATCCCATGACCCTGAGACACTGAGATCAGGACCCAGGCTGAAACCAAGAGTCAGACAGTCATCCCACTGAGCCACCCAGGTGCCCCGGGATGCATTCTAAGGGACGGAATAGGGCAAAAGTTATGGGCTGTCACTTTTGACATCAGGTTGGAAGAGACAGTGACTTCTGCCTTCCTTTCATCTCTCTTGGGCTTCTCTTGCTTCTCTGCCCAATGAAGCCGGCTGCTTTTAGCGGTGCCCACGTGACAAGGACCTGCAGGTGGTCCTCCCCGCAGGTGGTCCTGGCCAACAGCCAGCAAGGAAATGAGTCTTGCCAGCAACCACCTGGTGAACTTAGTGGCAGATCGTTTCCCACACAAGCTGGGATGTCTGCAGCTGCGCACAACTCCTGACCTGCAGAAACCGTGAGATAATAAATGCTGTTGTTCTCGACCATTGCATTTGGGGGTAATTTGTTGTATAGATGAGCTGGCTCCTGCAGGTCTGGTGCCTGCGTGGAAGAGCGGGGAAGCCAAATGTGGCTAGGAGGAGTGGCTTGGGAGCAGGGGGGAGCAGTGAGAAAGGACATCCGGAAGGCAGCAGAACGCTTACTAGACATCTGGCTCACATCAGTCCAATACTCAATTTCAGTTTATTAGATTCTGGGTTTTAAGATATCCTTCCTCTTTTCCCTCACCTGCTTGAACAAGGTAACCCCGGGTGGGATGAGGGAGCTCAGAGAAGATGCCTGACCCAGGCAGGGGGTGGTCAGGGAGGGCTTCCTGGATGAGGGGATGTCTTTGAGATCTGCAAAGCAGGGTAAGGTGGGGGTGATGACGCTGCAGGACACCACTGGAGACAAGTAGAAAGCAGAGGAATAAGCAGCAGTATGGGGCCAGCTGCTTCCTGGTGAGTGCAAATAGTGGGAAGGCATACCCATGATTTACTCCCAACTCCAATCAGAGGTCATGTTGTGCAGGTTGTCCTTATTTTATTCTCCTTGGATGTCATACTGCAAGGAGCATCAGGGCTGAGCCTGTCTTGGTGACCCTTGGGTGCCTTTGGTTCCCAGCTTAGGATGTGCACAGAGCTCAGGTAATACAGGATGAATGAATGAATGAAAAAATGAGAGGGAGGAAATTATGAAGGAAGTTACAGCCTTGGGTGGCCCACTGCCTCCTGCCTTCTGGCTCTCACTTAGCCTTGTGATTACATCAACAAACTTCTCTAATCCCAACTAAACAGAGGATTCAAGCCTCACTCTCTTTTTCTGCTTAAATCAGCTCCAGAAACTATTTTGCACTCAGACACAGACACATGGACACTGGAATAAAATGTGCTTTAGGTAACATCTCACCTCTCTGAGCCCACCTTTTCAACTGTAAAATGGGGATAATAAGAGCATGTGACTTATAGGACCGTCATGAGGATTCAATGACATTCTCTCCATTTCCCTAGACTTAGCCACTGATTGGCTCTGCTTGCCAGGCTTAGTCCTTCCTGTTCATGTGCACAAGGCACCTCAAGTGACTTATGGGTTCGGAATGCAAATGTGACCATCTTCCCCCACTGGCTCATTCACCCCTTCAACAAATATTATTGATTCCTCACTGTGGACTAAGCAAGGACCGCAGATGTAGCAGTGAGTAAAATGGACACAATCCCTGTCCTTATGGAGCTGACCTTCTAAACTAAATAAGTCAAATATTTAGTATGTCAGATGGTTAGATGGGCTCTGAAGGAAAAGCAAGGGGGGGAGCTACAGTGGGTAGCATATGAGTTTGTGAGTATATGTGTGTGGGAGGGGTTCAATTGAATCTGGTGCCACTGAGAAGGGGGCACTGGAGCAAGGACCTGAAGGATGTGATGCAGTCCAGCCATGCAGATGTCAGGAGAAAGAGCATGCGAGGCAGAAGACATAGCAGGCGCAAAGACCCTAGGATAGGATGTGCCTGGAATGTTCTGGACACAGCATGGAGGAGAATGTGGCTGAAACAGAATGAGCTAAGCCAAAGATGAGGGGATCAGAGAGGTAAGGTGGGTTGGTGTATGTGAGGGGGTGTGATGATGGGGTATTCTGGTTAGACAGGCTTGACCCTGCCTCTCCCTCCAGCTGCTTTCTCTCTACTCTGTCCTTGCCTCTGTCCTTCCACCACAAAGGCTTCCCTTTAGCCCTTTGAGGCATCAGCTTTCTTGTGGAAGCAGAACTTTTGTATATAATGTTCCCTCTGGCTGGAACACTAACATCCTTTCCCTTTCTCTCATCCATCCCCTTTGGTTAGTTCCTTCTCATACTTCCTGTGCTACTCAAACCTCATTTCCTCAAAGAAGGCATTTCTGACCACTCCACACCCCGGTAGTTGACAGGAGTTTCCTGTATGTAGTCCTTATGGTTTCCAGAATTTTCCCGCCACAGCACTTGTTATATTTGTAACCATATACCTATGTGTATATTTAAAGTCGGGTTTTTTTTTTTTAAGATTTTATTTATTTGACAGAGAGAAACACAGCTAGAGAGGGAACACAAGCAGGGGGAGTGAGAGAGGGAGAAGCAGGCCTCCCACCGAGCGGGGAGCCAGATGTGGGACTCGATCCCGGTTCTCCGGGATCATGACCTGAGCCGAAGGCAGACGCTCAACCAACTGAGCCACCCAGGCGCCCCTAAAGTTGGTTCTTTGAGAACATGAACAGGGGCTGTCTTGTTACCTTTGTGTTACCTACCAGAGCCTAGGATAGGGTCAGGCACACGGTATAGGCCTCATATCTATTTGTTGAACAATCGCATAAAAGGTCCTAGCTGCTGATTTGTGTGTGTGTGTGTGTGTGTGGTAAGCTCTATGCCCAGTGTGGGGCTTGAACTCATAACTCTGAGATCAAGAGTCCGGTGTTGTACCAACTGAGCCAGCCAGGTGCCCCTACACTGTGCATAATCTAATTGTTCCTACTTTGCAGATGACAAGTTAATTTGACCAAAGTCACAGGGTTGGTAGATAGTGGAGCCAGGATTTGGACCCAGGCATTCTGGTTCCAGAGTCCACACCTTAGCCACCAAGCCACAGTGCCTTTGCATTACTGCCTGATGCGGATAGTATCTGGCAAACAATAGGCGTTCACTAAATGGGAGGAGTTATTCATCCCAGACCAGAGAAGTTTAGGACACAGCAGGAGTTTTACAGGTGCACATTAGTCTGGTGCGACGAAGCCATTCCTAACTCGTGGGCTCCGTCAGGGTCTACAATTTCCTCGTCAGTTTCTTTAGACTCTATTCGCTGTTAGGTGATCTGGGCAGATGCAGGAAGACCAGATCCTAATGAATGGGATCGATTATCTCGGTTCTCTTCCTTCATGTGTTCTCGGTACTCTCTGCGATCCTCAGCAACGCTTCCGTCGCCTCCTCTCCCGGGAGCCCGCCTCCGCGCTGCCGTGCGCACGCGCATTAAACCCCGCCCAGTAGAGTGACGGGAGGGATCAGCCAATGGAGTCCTGAGAAAGGTGGAGCGGCACCTGGAGGACTCCCCAGGGATCCTGCGTCCTGAATATTCATGAAGGAGTCGAGGCGACGACGTTTTTCTCCGCGGCCGCCGCCATGAAGTGAGAAGGGGACCTGAGTTCGCTGCTCGCAAGCGGGCTTGGGGGTTGGGGTGGAGTCTGAAAGATCGGGGGACCAGCGGGTGCGCCCGGGGTGCCGGCGGGGCGAGGGGGTGCCGGAGGAGTGGGATGAGGAGAGCCGCGGGGACCCACGGGACGGGGATGGTCAGCAAGGAGATGCCGAAGGGACCCGAGACTCCCGGGGAATTGGGGACGCCCGGGGGGAATCGGTGTTGGCAGGTAACGCCTTTCGGCCGGCCGGCAGGGAAGTGTAGGTGCTGGAGAGGGATTGCGAGGGCGGGGGACTGACGCGGCCGTCCTCTGCCGCCAGGCTCAACGTGGACGGGCTCCTGGTCCACTTCCCTTACGATTACATCTACCCGGAGCAGTTCTCCTACATGCTGGAGCTCAAGCGCACGCTGGACGCCAAGGTGGGTGGGCCCGGCTGGTCCTTTCCCCCCTGACAGGTGCACTGCGGCTCGCGCGGCTAAGAACAGAGATTGCTGGACCTCGAGGTTTTAGGAATGTGAGGTCCTGGGCAAGCTGGCGCTCCCAAATCTGTTACCTAAAAGAATAGTTCATAAAAGTAGCACCTAACGTTTATCAAAGGCTGTGTTGCTTTGGAGCCAACTCTCTGGGTTGGAATCCTAGACCCACAGCTGTGTGCCCTTGGGCCAACCCTTCATCTCTGTTTGACAGTTTTCACCCCTGTGAAATGGGCTTAGTGTCATTGCCTACCCTCAGAGGTTCATGTGAAAGTTATAGGAGTTAATTCAGTAAGTAAGGCAGCAGTTCTCAACTGGGGATGCTTTTGATCCCCCCAGCGGCAGTGTCTGGAGACATTCCTGGTTGTCATTCTGGTGGAGTGGGGGTACTAGTGGCATCTGGTACATAGAGGTCATGGGCGCTGCTAAACATTCTGTAGTGCAGAGGACAGCCGCCCACATGTCAGTGGAACCTAGGTTGAGAAACCATGATGTAAGTAAGACACTTAGAAGGGGTGCCAGACACAGAGTAAGTGCTGTGGAAGTGTTTGCTAAATTAAAAGACAAAAACGGGTCACTACATACCGGTTACTATGCTAGATATTTAACCCTCAGTTTCTCTAGTCCTCACAGTCATCTGAAGAAGTACTTATTAGGCCCATTTTATTTATTTTTTTAAAGTGTGTGTGTGTGTGTGTGTGTGTGTGTTTTAAAGATTTTTTTTTTAAGATTTTATTTATTTGACAGAGAGAAACACAGCCAGAGAGGGAACACAAACAGGGGGAATGAGAGAGGGAGAAGCAGGCTTCCTGCCGAGTAGGGAGCCCGATGCGGGACTCGATTCCGGGTCTCTGGGATCATGACCTGAGCCGAAGGTAGTCGGCCCAACCAACTGAGCCACCCAGGCGCCCCTGTTTTAAAGATTTTATTTATTTGACAGACAGAAACACAGTCAGAGAGGGAACACAAGCAGGGGGAGTGAGAGAGGGAGAAGCAGGCTTCCCGCCGAGGAGGGAGCCCGACGTGGGACTTGATCCCAGGTCTCCAGGGTCATGACCTGAGCTGAAGGCAGTCGCTTAACCAACTGAGCCACTCAGGTGTCCCAATTGTGTGGGTTTTAAAGTAATCTCTGCACCATGCACAATCCTGAGATCAAGAGTCACATGCTCTTCCGAACTGAGCCAGCCAGGCGCCCCCTAGGCCCATTTTAGAGGTGCGAATACTGAGGCCAGATGAGTGAAAGCACTTGTCTAAGACCACTCAACAAAGAGGTGGCAAAAATGGGGTTCAAACCCACTGCCCCCTAGACTTTTAACTGCAGTTGTCCCGATATTTCAGGATGGTGGCATTCTGGGAGTGGTCCCCAGAGTTTGTGTCCCTGAAGTTCTGTCTGTCTCCTCTCAACATGCAGGGTCATGGAGTCCTGGAGATGCCCTCAGGCACTGGGAAGACAGTGTCCCTATTGGCCCTGATCATGGCATACCAGAGGGTAAGTGGCCCTTGGGCGTGGGGAGGGGAGCAGAGGGAAGGGGTCCAAAGGGGGCTGAGTCCCTTGTAACTGGCAGGCATATCCACTGGAGGTGACTAAACTCATCTACTGCTCGAGGACTGTGCCTGAGATTGAGAAGGTGAGCCAGGACCAATCCTGGGGCTCCCCCCAGCCCTGCATGACTTGTTGGTCCCCCTGATGGTTGCCCTCATAGCTTTGGAGGGTGTTGAGGAAGCTGGGGAAGGGGCTGGCCAGGTTGGGCAGGGTCTTACCCTGAAGTCCTCTTCCATCCTGGATGAGAACAGGTGATTGAAGAGCTGCGAAAGTTGCTTAACTTCTATGAGAAGCAGGAGGGTGAGAAGCTGCCTTTTTTGGGGCTGGCTCTGAGCTCCCGGAAGAACCTTTGTATTCATCCTGAGGTGCGTGCCCATTTCTCCCCTTGCCCTAGGCCTCAGGGTTGAGGAAACTACCATCTGACTAGAGTCCTAGATCCCCAAACCAGACCTCTTGCAGACTTGTCACACGTCAGACTCTGACTCTGATGAGGGGGCCAGACAAACACACCTTCTCCCCAGCCTGAGAGAGGTTGAGAGGGCAGTTCCTGGAGTCTGGCAGGCCAGGTTTCTTGGCTTGGAAATTTAATAGTCACACATCCCTGGAAAGGTGATTTTTTATAGTGGGGCTTCAGTCTTTTCTGTAAAATGGGGGTCATTAATTACCAGTTTCATATAGTTGATAAGATTGGGCAAGGGGGGAGAGGGTGGGTGAAATGGGCCAAGGGGGTCAAAATGTACAAACTTCTAGTTATAAACAAATAGGTCACAGCGATGTAAGGTACAGCGTGGTGACTAGAATTAATAATACTGTACTGTATATTTGAAAGTCCCAAAGAGGGGAGCCTAGCTGGCTCAGTCGGTAGAGCGTGTGATGCTTCATCTCCAGGTCGTGAGTTCAAGCCCCACATTGGGTATAGAGTTTACTTAAAAAAAAAAAAAAAAGAAAAAAAAGAAAAATTGTAACTGTGGTGATGGATATTAATTAGACATTGTGATGGTCATTTTGCGATATTTACAAGTATCAAATCATGACATACACCTGAAATTAGTACAGTATTATATGTCCATTATATCTCAATATTTAGGCAAGATAATGTAGTGGATAGCCCTTAGCATGTACAAAATATTAAAACATTGGGAACCATGATATTAATATATATAATAACATGACATGTAGGATATTAATTACTAAATTATGCTACAAAACTGCCAGGCTCACCCCCAAAGAGTGTAAAATACTTCACATGTGGTGACTCACAGAATATATATATTATATAGTAATTGTAAGAATATGAGAAACAGAGGATGTGGTGGGTGATAATTAGAAGTAGCACAGGTGGGGTGCCTGGGTGGCTCAGTCGTTAGTGAAGGCACTTGTCTAACTGGCTCAGGTCATGATCCTGGAGTCCCAGGGTCGAACCCCACATTGGCTCCCTGCCCGGCAGGAAGCCTGCTTCTCCCTCTCTTGCTGTGTTTCTCTCTGTCAAATAAATAAAATCTTTAAAAAAAAAAAAAGGTAGCACACCCCTTGGCAACTAATGAAATGGGAAGGGAGAGGGAAGGGTCAGCAGCCTCTGAGCCTACCCCTTGGGGAAGGCAAAGGTTTTGTTATGGGAAGGGCAGCCCTGACCTGTGATGTTGCCACCTGGACTGTTCTTTTTTTTTTTTTTTTTTAAAGATTTTATTTATTTGACAGCGAGAAACATAGCTAGAGAAGGAACACAAGCAGCGGGAGTGAGAAAGGGAGAAGCAGGCTTCCCGCCGAGCAGGGAGCCTGATGGGGGGCTCGATCTCGGGTCTCCGGGATCATGACCTGAGCCGAAGGCAGTCGCTTAACCAACTGAGCTACCCAGGCACCCCCGACCTGGACTGTTCTATCAGAATCTCCTAGGGGTGCCCCGGTTGGGTATCTGCCTTCAGCTCAGGTCATGATCCCAGGGTCCTGGGATTGAGTCCCCTGTTGGGCTCCCTGCTTAGTGGGAGTCTGCTTCTCCCTCTCCCTCTGCCCTTCCTCCTGACTTATGCATGCTCTTTCTGTCTCTTCCCTAAGTAAATAAAAAGAAATATATTAAGAAATAAAAAAACCTTCTGATTTTTTGGCCAAGGTTTGTAAATTTTTTTTTTTTTTAAGATTTTATTGTATTTGACAGAGCACAAGCAGGGAGAGGGAGAAGCAGGCTTTGAGCTGAGCGGGCAGCCTGATACGGGGCTCAATCCCAGGATCCTGGGATCATATCCTGAACCTAAGGCAGACGCTTAACTGACTGAGCCACTGAGGCGTCTTTGTTTGTTTAAATGATAAAGCAGTTATCCTTAATCTACATGCTAAAGATTGTTCAAGGTTTGATTTTTAGGTTTTTTTTTTAGTCGAGGTAAAATTGACATAATGTTAGTTTCAGGTGTACCTCGTAATGATTTGGTATTTGTATATATATCAAAAATAATCAAAAATTGCAAAATAATCATGGTAAGTCTAGTTAATATCGGTCACTTTACGTAGTCACAAAAAACTTTTCTCTTGTAATGAGAACTTTTAAGATCCCCGTCAGGAGCTTCCGAATACACAATATGGTATCATGAACTAGGGTTTCCATGTTGTACCTGACCTGGGGCTGGAACTTACAACCCTGAGATCTGTGAAAGAGTCTTAACAGTTGCACCCCTCTTACACCCCCTGTAGTGCTTCTTTCAGGTGTTTTAACTGTTTAATAATGAAACAGTTGGGGTTTAAGTCTCCCTCAGGATTCCTCATTCGCACCCCAGACGGCACAGGCCAGCCCCCCATCCCACCTAGCTGGCAGGTATAAGGCCCCGGGTTCCAGGAATGGTTGAGCTTCTTGGTACTAAGCTGCCCCCCCCGCCGCCCTGCCCCCAGGTGATGCGCCTGCGCTTTGGGAAAGATGTGGATGGAAAGTGCCACAGCCTCACGGCATCGTATGTGCGGGCGCAGTACCAGCGGGATGCCAGCCTGCCCCACTGCCGCTTCTACGAGGTGCCTGCCCTCCCCCGGGCTGAGGGAGGGAGAGCGAGACAGCCAGAGCAGCCAGCCTCCCTGACCCCAGGTACCCTCTCACCGCAGGAGTTTGATGTCCACGGGCGCCAGGTGCCTCTCCCCGCTGGCATCTACAACCTGGATGACCTGAAGGCCGTGGGGCGGCGCCAGGGCTGGTGCCCCTACTTCCTTGCCCGGTATTCGGTGAGGCGGCTGCTGGGGGCCAGGCAGAGGGGGCTGGGTGTGCGGGTAGCCTGCCTGCCCTCCTGTGTGTCCAGCTGGCTCTGTCCATTAGCTTACATCTGTTCCTTGCCCGAGTCTGTCTCCCCTGGCCACTGGGGGCCTGTGAGGGTGAGACCCGGTGAGGGTGCAGGGTGCTCTCCCATCTGCTGGGCTAACCCTGTCCTCCTGGGCCCCCAGATCCTGCACGCCAATGTGGTGGTTTACAGCTACCATTACCTCTTGGACCCCAAGATTGCGGAGCTGGTGTCTAAGGAGCTGGCCCGCAAGACTGTCGTGGTCTTTGACGAGGCCCACAACATCGGTGAGGCTGAAGCCAGGGCAGGGACACCCGCCCCTCAGCCGCTGCTGCGGCGGTTCCAGCGGCCTGACTGAGCCCGGGCCTCTCCCCTCTCTTCTCTAGATAACGTCTGCATCGACTCCATGAGCGTCAACATCACCCGCCGGACCCTCGACCGCTGCCAGGGCAATCTGGAGACCTTACAGAAGACGGTGCTCAGGTGGGGGTGCCGCATCCCACCCCTGCTGTCTGGGCCCATGCTTCTCTCCGGGGGCCCTGTCTTCTCTCTGGCTTGCCCCTCAAGGCCCCCTGCCCCTGCATGTCCCTCCTCCCCCACAGGATCAAGGAGACAGATGAGCAGAGGCTGCGGGAGGAGTACCGCCGCCTGGTGGAGGGGCTGCGGGAGGCCAGTGCCGCCCGGGAGACGGACGCCCACCTGGCCAACCCGGTGCTTCCTGACGAGGTGCTACAGGGTGAGCCGCAGCTCCCTCCTGCCGCTTGCTCCCCCACGATGCGCCACCACCTGCGCCACCACCGCCTGCCGCCTGCCGGGTGGCTGATGCCTTCCTCCTGCAGAGGCTGTACCGGGCTCCATTCGCACAGCCGAGCACTTCCTGGGCTTCCTGCGGCGGCTGCTGGAGTACGTCAAGTGGCGGCTGCGGGTCCAGCATGTGGTGCAGGAGAGCCCTCCGGCCTTTCTCAGCGGCCTGGCCCAGCGTGTGTGCATCCAGCGCAAGCCCCTCAGGTGTGGCCCCGCGCGGCTGGGGGTGGGGGCAGGCCCTGGGTCCTCCCTGAACCTCTGCCTCTGGGCCTGGGGCCGCCGTGTTGCCAGTGTCCAGAGTCAGCGATGCGGGTGGAAGGAACGTGTGTGAGGGTCCTCAGACCAGGCCCACCCGCCTGAAGAGCGGCTTGGGGTACTGGGGGGGGGGTGGCCCTGGAGGGGGGCCCTCCAATAAGAACCCAGCAGGGTGGGAGCTTCAGGGGGAGAAGTGCTGTGGATCTCTTGGACCTTAGTCTTCTGCTGGTGCTTCTCTTTGTCCGGTGGAAGCCCTAGGGCAGGAGAACCCCCGCCAGGCCGACTGTGGGGTGGGTCAGTCTCCCTAGCACAGAACAAGCAGAGCATGGACCTGGAAGTGGGGTGGGGGCTTCTGTACTGTTCCTCTGTTATTTTGGATAAGTCACAGGTCTTCTCTGAACCTCAATTTCCTCCTTTATTGAATGGGAACGGGATGGTCACCTTTACTCTGGCTTCCGTGGTGGGTGACTTGAGAAAGCGGGGCTGGAAATAACTCCCTGTCTTGAGCACCAATGATGAGCTAAGCACTTGGGGTTCTGTATCTCGTGGACTTTTAGTATAGCATCCGTGGCTGCAGATGAGGACAGTGTGGCCTACAGATGGCAAGCCATCAGCCAGGGTCACACAGCACCTCATGGGGAGTTGTGTGAAGCCCCTGGCTGCCCTGCCTCTTGGGCAGGACGGCCCTTGGGATGGCATCGTCTGTCCCTCTTTGTGAGACTTGTGAGGGCAAAGATGGGATCTTAGCCAGTCGTGTTCCCTGTGTGCCTGCTCTGTGCTGGGGCCTCTTCTCTGTGACCACATGGTGCTGGCCCTGCCCACTGGAGACTCGAGTCCCCAGACAGGGACGACCCTGAGCGGGCGTGGCTGGGATGGGGGAGCCCCCAAGGGGCACCTCGTCCAGCCAGGGTGGGGGCATCGAGAAGTCAGAGGTGAAGCCGAGACGTTCGGAGGCCCGTTCTAATACTCTGACTATGGCCTGGCTCTGAGGCCAGGCGCTCCTGCCCCATGACCTGCCCTTGAAGAGGGACAGCCTCAAGCCTGACTGTCGGTGTTTGTGACCGGGTGGCTGTGTGCATGTGAGGGTGTGTGGGGTTGTCCTCTGAGAGTCTCTGGGACTCTGATGCTCTGTGTGTTATCAGGGTGGCCAAGTGTGAGCGACACAGTGGGAGCGGTCCTGGGTGTGAGTCTGTGTGGCCGTGCAGGGCTGGGATTCTCAGCATAGTTGCGGGTCTCCTTTCATGTGACCATGTGCCTGGGGGTCTGATCACTGGTCTGTGTGTGCGGCTGCGGAGTGTGGAGACGTGGGTGACTGGAACAGCCCCAGCCTCTGTCCTCACTGACCACCCAGTCACCTGGGGAGGTGTGTGTGACCGCACGCTGTTGGTGGCAGAGGGGGTCACTGTCCTGTTGGCGCTCTGCTGCCCCGCCCTGACCCCGTCTGACCTCCACACCAGATTCTGTGCCGAACGCCTCCGCTCCCTCCTGCACACCCTAGAGATTGCTGACCTTGCCGACTTTTCTCCGCTCACCCTCCTGGCTAACTTCGCCACTCTCGTCAGCACTTACGCCAAAGGTAAGCTCATCTTCTCCTGCCTCTGCCACGGCCCCAGCAGCTGGAATCAGGATCCCAGCAGAGTCCAGAGGCTTGTCTGGGGGCTGGGACGCTCAGGACCTTGTAGGGTTGGGCTCAGGAGTTTGGGCTTTGTTTCGAGTGCAGGGAAGTTCCACAGATAGGTGTTGAGTTAGCCAAGCCTTGTGCTTAGGTTTATATTTTCAGGGGCTCCCTCTGGCTGCAGTGTGGAGTAGGATGGAGGGATGAAGCCATAGAAGCTCTGGCATGTCACTTACCCTGTAGGGTGTGGTAAGGAGTTGGTCCTTCTACTCCTGGGAAGTGGGGAGCCATGGGAGGGTCTGAGCAAGAGAGGGGCAGGGATAGGAGGGTGAGAGGGGCCGGAGAGAGAGGTAGGAGGAGAGAGAGGTGGGACCCGGTGCCTGGGGTGGGGAGCAGTGCTCAGGTGTCCAGCTTGCCAGGGAGAGGGGAAGTGTTCCCAGGGCTTTACTGGTCAGCACTCCCTCCCCTTCCTCACCGTTAAGCTGGCCAAGGGCTCAGTCTGATCCTCCAGGATTATTGCTCTATCCTGGAAACCAGGTCAGGTCTCCTGACACTGTGCACCAGCCTAGAGGCTGGAGAGGCTCTCCCCCAACACCAGCACCTGTCAGCAGCAACTCCCACTAGAGGCTTCCTTCTGTGTCCAGTTCCCTGTCCCACCCCATCTTCCTTCTGGGACCGGCTTTCTCCTCTCCTCCCCACTTACCCATCCGTCAGCACCTCACATTGTTTTACCTGGAATGTCTGTCCGAGATTCCTCAGCCCCAGTTGTCTCCTACGCCTTCAGGTTTTGGCTTGTTAGAGATGTTCCCTCTTCTAGGAAGCCCTCCCTGACTCCCAGACTGAGTTGAGTCACCCCTCCTCGTGGCTCCCCTGTCCCAGCCCTGTCTACTCTGAATGGTCACTCTCTGGGGATAGGGCCCCTAGAAGGGCAGGGCCAGAGCTGTCTTTGTTCCCACTGTGTCCCCAGTACAGGGCTGGGCACAGAGGGCTTATTTTTTTAATTAAGTGAAATTGAATATGTGAATTCATTCATTCATCTATTTTTTTTTCCCCAAAAAACGGGCCAGGCTTAACACTGAGGAAGTGGTAGGAACCAAGAGGGACCTCATTCCTGATCTCCTAGAACTTACATTGCAGAGGGGAGGACAGGTAGCAGACAAGTAAGATAATTCCAGAAAGGGATAGTTTTCATGAGAAACAAAAGTGTTGCCCTGTTGGAGCATGCCTGTGTGGCCAAGGGAAGGCCTGAGGCACTGACATTTGAGTTCCAAATGGTGAGATGGAACCAACTGCCTTGGGAAGCTTTTCAGGCTGTGGGGCCAGAGAGTGCAAAGGCCCTGGGGTGGAATGAGTCTGATGGTTTTTGAAAGTTAGGCAGGAGGCAGCCTGTGAGCCAGGAGGAAATGGGGTCAACGTGACGGTCTCACAGACAAATTTGGACTCTGGAAGAGGGCTGGGGAGCTGTGCAAGGCTCCTGAGCAGGGCAGGGATATGACCTGACTCAGGATTTCACAGGGTCCTTCTGGCTCCTGGGAAGGGAAAAGAGGTGGGAGCTGGAAGCCCAGGCAGGTGACTGCAATAGTCCAGGCTAGAGGTGATAGTGGGGGTGGGGTTTGGGAGAGCGGTCAGTTTGCAGATAGGCTTTGGAGGCAGAGCTGACCCGCCTTATGGTTTAAAGACAAGGATCATGGGGGAAGGCTCCAGGCTTGGGCTTGAGTGGTGGTGTGGGTTCCTGTGGACCTGGGACACTCTGAGGAGTGAACCTTTGATGTGCTCTGTTCATGATGCTCCCTGAGTGGGTGTTGGCCTTGGGAGAAGTGGGCAAGTTGGTACTTTGGACTCCTGATGCCTGGGTTTTAAGCTTGAGGAACTGGTGGCTGGTCCTAGTCCCTAATGGGGCAGGAGAGAGTGGCCGGGTAGGTGTGGCAATGACCGGTGACCTGGAGTCTCACCTGCTTGTAGGTTTCACCATCATCATCGAGCCCTTTGATGACAGGACCCCCACCATCGCCAACCCCATCCTGCACTTCAGGTGAGACCTAACCCTAGTTTGGGGGTGTGAATGGACCCCAGGGGCCCCCAGCATCATCCTCACCACCCCATCTGCTTCCTGCAGCTGCATGGATGCCTCACTGGCCATCAAACCCGTGTTTGAGCGCTTCCAGTCAGTGATCATCACATCGGGGGTGAGGACCCTTCTCTGCCCCCAGTCCCCAGCCTTCTGCTTGGGGCTCTTGGTTTCTGTCCAGTTCTGCTAAGATCCCTCCTGTTGTCTCTGCCACAGACGCTGTCCCCACTGGACATCTACCCTAAGATTCTGGACTTCCACCCTGTCACCATGGCAACCTTCACCATGACGCTGGCCCGGGTCTGCCTCTGCCCCATGGTGTGTGGGAGAGGGTGGGTGTTGAGCCAGGGGAGGTGGGCCGCCTTTTTTCCCTCTGTTCCCCTTGCTGTTCAGACAGTGGAGTTTTATAACTGAGGGCACAGACTCTGGATTCAGACAGATCTGGGCTTGATGTGACCTCTCTGGGAGTGTGACTCGCCAAGCCTTAGTTTCTAATCTGTAAAATGGGAATGCGTCCTCCCTGACTTCCCAGGGTGGCTGAGGGGATAGTGAGACAGCGGGTATAAAAACATGGCCCAGGGCTTGGGGCCGCTGGCACCCTGCCGACATCTGGGTTAACGTGGGCTCAGCCTAGTTCATCCTTTGGCCATGACCTTGATGATGGCCCTTCTCTTCTGCCTCAGGCTCCTTGGTAAAATAGGCACCATGATGTGGGCCCTCAGTCCCTTCTCCGAATCCCTTGGGCCAGATGTAGTCTAGAATGGAGAGTTTTCCAGACTTTAAGAACCAAGCATGTGCTGTGTGGGATGTGACATTCGCAGTGGGGTTGGGGCAGTGCCCGCCAGGGAAAGTCCTAGTGCAGCAGGGACTAGTTTTGAGATGGCAGCTGGGGGGGCAGGGAGTCAGGACCCGGAGCAGACTCAGGTGAGGGCAGGTGTTGAGACTACAGGAGTCGTTTCTGGAGTTTCTTGGCTTTTGGAATCACCCTTCAGGGGTTGAAGACTGATGATGGCCATGCCCTGCCTTGTGGTTTGTGGAGTTGCCGGCAGGGGCCTCGTGGCTGGTGGCTGCTGAACTCATGGTGAGACACGTTCTGCCGGAACTGCTGGGCCCGGAGGCTGGGGCCGGTGGGACGGGCTTGCTGGTCAGCGGCGTGGATGGACGGGTTCGGCTCTGCCGCTGCTGACTTGCCACATGACCCGGGCAGGCAGCTCCCCTACTCCGGGCCGGAGGTGCTCCATCCGTGCAGTGTAGATAATGGGAGCTGAGGCTTCACTCAATGACGTCATGTCCCTGAAGAGCTGTGCCTGGCCCCAGTGGGCAGCCTAACATGTCAAGCTGGCTGCTGCTGTTTGCTTATTGTGACGTTTCTTGCTCTGCAGATCATCGGTCGTGGCAACGACCAGGTGGCCATCAGCTCCAAGTTTGAGACCCGGGAAGATATTGGTAAGCTGCTCGTGGCGGGGGGCTTGCACGGGTTCTGAGGGGGCAGGTGTATCAGTGGGCTCTCAGACCGCGGTAACAAATAGCTCCAACTCTGAGTGGCTTAGCGCCGAGGTCACTTTCTTGCTCACGGTATGTGTCATTGTGGGTTGGTGGGGGCCTACCCCGGGTCTCCTCACCCTGGGAACCTTCCCCACTGGACACGTCACTGTGGGGGTGATGTGTGACAGGAAGGATCCTGGTAATGGTGCTGTGCCTCATAAAGGTGTTCACCTGGAAGTGACCCACAGCCACTTCTGCACCCTTTTCACTGGCGAGGGCAAGCCACGTGGCCACAGCTAACTCTGGGGGCAGGGGTGCAGTCCCCCCCAGGTGCCTGGGAAGAGAGGTGGAGTGTGTATAAACAGCCCTGCAGATGGCCTCAGTGGAATTTTCTAGGAACCCCGAGTTCAAGATGGGTCATTAGCTAGGAAGGCTCTGTCAAGGGAGGGGGTGAGCGGGACCTGTGCTCCACCTCTGATGCCCCCCTCCCCCCAGCGGTGATCCGGAACTATGGGAACCTCCTGTTGGAGATGTCTGCCGTGGTCCCCGATGGTATCGTGGCCTTCTTCACCAGCTACCAGTACATGGAGAGCACCGTGGCTGCCTGGTATGAACAGGTACGCTCGCCACCTAGAAGGCCCCACTCTCATTAGCTCTTGGCTCTCTTCCTCTGTGTGTTGGCTTCATTGGTCTCATGTTGTAAGTGGTGATGTGTATCATAGGTGACACGATAGTGCATAAAACACAGTTCAAAGAATAAATGGCGTATACCCTGGTCCCCTCTCCCCACACATTTAGGTTAAACATTCCCCTGCGAGGGGACAGTACAGGGGTGAGGTCATGGAGTGTTATGAAAGTGGGGCTCATCGCAGCCAGGCCCTGGGTGGCAGGATGGGGGTGGGAGAGACCACTGTGACCTGATGGCCCAGCTCTCGGGTAGTAGAAGGCAGGCCCCTCTTCAGGGTGATCCACACTCCAGGGAACGGGGTAGGGGAGCCTTGCCCACTCAGTTGAGACCTTGGTGCTTTCCACACCATGGGAAAGGTGGCTGCTGGCCACCCAAGTCCACATCCTTAGTCATGTGTCTCCTTATTAAGAAAGCTTTGCCTACCCCAGGGTCCTGAAGATCACTTCCTGTGCTTCTTCTAGAAGCCTTGTAGTGTTAGTTTTCA
>PITA01027490.1:0-20828 GCA_004023965.1 Spilogale gracilis | reverse complement strand
CCCAGGCGCCCCCCCCCCTTTTTTTTACGATTTTATTTATTTGACAGAGAGAAACAGCAAGAGAGGGAACACAAGCAGAGAGAGTGAGAGAGGGAGAAGCAGGCTTCCTGCCGAGCAGGGAGCCTGATGTTTGGGACTCGATCCCGGGTCTCCGGGATCATGACCTGAGCCGAAGGCAGTCGCTTAACCAACTGAGCCACCCAGGCGCCCCTATCCTGGGTATTCTTAAATACCTCTGGAAGTTTTGCTCCTAAGTTACTGTAAAAGACACCCTTTAGTTTGGACTATGATCTGTCCAGTTCTAACTGCCATAGTGGTGAAGAGTATGTCCCAATAATTATTCCAAATAAATAATTCTGAGAGAGGGGGCAAAGAATTGTTGCTTAGGGTTAATTTTAGAATAAATTTCGTTTATCAGTATTATTCATATAATAGCTCATTTAGAATTGTGAAAGTTTCCTTTAAATTTAAAATTATCGATGGGTTTTTTTTGAGTTTCCTTTCTTGTGGGTTGCCTTCTTTTTTTCCCCTTTGTTCATTTTTCTTTTGGGTTGTCTACCTTTTCCAAGTGACTTAAAAGCCTGTGCTTTTTCAGCTATGTAGCACTGCCCCTAAAATGTGAGTGGATCTTTGAGTTTTGAACGTTTCCTGTTGTTTGTATAGGCACAGTGTCTTATAAATGTAAGTGGTGATGCAGTGGTTTTTGTTCGTGAATCTGAATTAGAAGTGCTGTCAACTCAGCAGCCTCCTGCCAACTGCCAGTCCTCATGTCCTGGAGGAGAAGTTACAACTTGAAGTAAATCAGAAAGAAAGAGCTCAACTAAGTGAAATTCATCTGTCTCCATTGCTTTGTCTTTAGTTATCTTACTGGATTTTTAAAAGTGAACTTAATTTGAGATTATTAAGAAAGAATTGATACGTTATGAGTAGATTTGATTTGTCTGGAATTTCTTGGAGGCATGAGAATTTTCAGATCTTGGTGTTTTGTTTGCCAGCCCTAGTCAGGTCCCATGGAATCTTGTTTCCTCACAAAGTTCACATTGATTTCTCAGAGAACTGTAGCAGAGATGGAAGTTAATTGTAATTTATGTTGACTTTACTAAATCATACTTTGAAACAAAATGGTAAGATTTTCAAGAAATTATAATAGCTATCCTTGTGTAATTGAGAGAAATTAAGCAAGAAATTTACAAATTGTCAATGAATAAAATCTGATTTGAGGAATGTGTGAGAAAATGGAGAAGAGTTTTGAAAACACTATGTGGGTTTCCTAATGTGTTTTATTTTGAGAACAATTGAATTTGGGTTTGGTAACAACTAAAAGGAAGAGTGCCTCTGCCATCTTTTAAAAACAAGTTAAAATTCTGCAACTTGTATCCAGACTCTGTCCTAACTACTGTAAAAGAAAAAGTAATTTGTTAGCCAGTGCCCTTCCATTGAAAGTTTTAATAATGTCTGTAAGGAGGGAGGAAAAAACTATTAATATTTTGTAACTGGCCAAATTTTGTTAGGGTTTAATTTATCTAGAAGAGACTTGGCTTCAACTGGAAAGAAAAGGTCAGTGAATTTTATTGAAGTAGTTTAAGTATAACTGATCTAGTAGGAGCATAAAATTATTTCTATTACAATCATACTGCACTCCTACCAAATAAAGAGAATTATGTCTTAGGGATTTTTGATGGTGAGTTAGATTGTATTTGGCATGGAATTTGGAAATGTAACTTGAATGTAAATATGCTGCAAAGTGTTGAATGTATACATAGAAATACTTTTTCTGCCAATGCCAAATACCTATTATGAATGAACCTTAAAAAGTACATTCCTCCTTTGCACAATAAAATTTCTTTATAAAACTCATGATTTTTGCTCTTTCAGGATAACAAACTACCCTAAAGATTAGGAGTCATTTCCTTGTTATCACAGGTGTCAATATTTTTCTGTATTTTGTTTATAATTTTATTTTTTAAATAAAAAGTTTATAAACTGGATTATTCCTGAATCTCTTGTTTGCCTCATTTGTGTGGTGTGGACTGCCAGTGGTCTGAAATCGCTTTCCATCCAGTCACCTCTGTTCATTCCTGCAGTCAGCAAACATCTGTTGTGCAAATCCTGTAATCCTGGTGGCCCTTTGATTATCTTTGTTTGGTAGGTCTTCACACTCAACAACTACTGAATTCCTCCCAGATAATAGATCCCAGGGCACAGTTTTAGGCAGTGAGCAAAACACACTTAAGTTTCTATGATCATGGGGTTTATTTTCAGTGGCTACACAAGTAAATTGTAAACTGTGCTGTGTGTGTGTAATACATACTATACATATATATGTGATATATATGTATGTTTATGTATAGTGTGTAACACACTATACCAATTGCTAATGTTTGCTGAATACTTACTGTATACCAGGTAGTATCATGAATGAATGAATATATATATTACATATATATATTACATATATATATATATATATATATATATATATAAGATTTTATTTATTTGTCAGAGAGAGCAAGTACAAGCAGGGGGAACAGCAGGCAGAGGGAGAAGCAGGCTCCCCGCTGAGCAAGGAGCCTAACGTGGGATTTGATCCCAAGATCCTGGGATCATGACCTGAGCTGAAGGCAGGCACTTAACTGAGTGAGCCACCCAGGTGTCCCTAATAAATATATTTTTGTGTTAACCCTTTTAATCTTTACAGAAACCCTATGAGGTAGAGGGAAATATAGTTAATCCCTATCTATAGTTGAGGAAACTGAGTAGAGAGTTTGATATGCCAAAAGACACAATAAATAGCAGAGCCAAGATTTAAGCACAGGCAATCTGGCTCTGAAACCCGCATTATTAAGAAGATACGCATAGCTTGGGATGGAGGTAGCTTCCCAAAGGAAATGATAATTTATTTTTTTTTAAAGATTTTATTACAGCATGAGCGGGGGGGGGGGGGGCAGAGGGAGAGGGAGAAGCAGTCTCTTCCCTGAGCAGGGAGCCCAACATGGGACTTGATCCTAGGTCCCCAGGATCATGATTTGAACCAAAGGCAGATGCTTAACCGACTGAGCCACGGAGGCATCCCAGGAAAAGATATTTAAAAGTTTGGAGAAATGCTCAGTTTGCCGGAATTAACTGTTCATAGTTGTATCCAATCATTCATCCAACAGCTGTATTGTGATTGCTTAATATGTTTTCGAGTCCTTTCTAGGCAGGGAATAATAATATAATTATCACTAATTGAGTACCTATTTTGTACCATATCCTATGCATAGAGATAAGCATTACTACTAATTTTAAAGATTTTATGTATTTGAGAGAGAAGGAGAACAAGAGAGTGAGAGTGTGTGTGTGCGCACATGAGCAGGGGGAGGGGCAGAGGGGGACAGAGCAAGGGGTGGGGGACCAACAGATTCCCTGTTGAGCACAGAGCCCAGCTCCAGGCTCAAGGTGGAGTTCTTGACATGGGGCTTGATCCCAGGATGCTGTGATCATGACCTGAGCCGAAGTCAGATCATAACAGACTGAGCCATCCAGGTGCCCCAAACATTATTACTAATTCTTAAACAAAAAAGTAGCTGGGTGGCATAAACTCCATATTGTTATGCCAAAGATATACGCAACAGAGGACTCTGTTGATCTCCAAAAAAGCTGGAGTTTCCTTAACTACTTAGGCTTGTTCTCTGTCTGCTCACATGCTCATGTGCTCTACCTTTGAAGCATAATTAGCCCATGCCAAGATGGGCTCCTTCCAGAAAAACTAATGTTGCCCTATACCCCAATAGCTGCTGCTCTTTCCTTAGTGTGGATTCCCTCAAAAATGATCCTTTTTACAGATGTGCTGGGACTTACTACTTACTCTTGGAGGCCAGTTACAGTATTTATAGCACACCTCATATGTATCTCTTATTTGTTACTGCTGCTCCAAGGGTAAACCACAAAACCTAACCAATGTTAGATTTGCTAAGTGCACTGTCCCACGTTTTCCACTTCCTTCTCTTTCCTAATCCTTTGCCATCTGGCTTCCAACTCCTCTGCCCTTTGGATGCCAATGATACAAGTACTGGATTGCAGTATTGGATTGCTGACAAGCTTTTTTATACATACATATACAAATTTTGATTAATGTATAGATGGGATCATATACACAATTTTAAATAGAGTGACTTTATTTTTTATCTTCTGGCCTTTCTCCTTCCCATCACATCTCCATTAATAATCTGCTAAAGAGTTATAATTTACATTCAATAAAATTAATCTGAATGTACAGTTCAAGGGGCTATGAAAATAGGTTCAATTGTGTAACCAAGGTAAAGAACATACCAAGATACAAAAGAATATTTTACATCTCACACGAAAAAAACAAACCCCAAAACATATTTTCATCACCCCAGGAGGTTCCCTTCTGTCCTTTTGCAGTGTAAATGGGATCTTGTGCCCCCACTTTTTAAAATATTTTATGTATTTGAGAGATGCCTGGGTGGCTCAGTCCATTGAAGCTCTGTCTTTGGCTCAGATCATGATCTTGGGGTCCTGGGATCGAGTCCCTCATTGAGCTTCTGGCTCAGTGGGCAGTCCTCTTCTCTGCCACTCCCCCTGTTTGTGCTCTCTCTCTGACAGATAAATAAAATTCAAAAAAAAATTATTTATTTGAGGGAGAGAGAGTGAGCAAGAGAGAAAACATGAGCAGGGTATGGGGAGTGGGAGAAGCAAGCTCCCTGCGTGGAGCTTAATTCCAGGACCCTGGGACCATGACCTGAACCAAAGGCAGCCACTTAACCTACTGAGCCACCCAGATGCTCCAGGATCTTGTGCCTGACAATTTTCAGCGTAGTGATTTCTAGGTGCATCTACATGTGGACAACATTTTTGGCTATTATGAATAAAGCGATTTTTTTTTTTTAATTGAGCACTTTTCTGTGAAAATTCAATTTTTATTCTTCGGAGTTTACCTTTTCTTGTTGGTGATTTGCCATGTATGTGACAAAAATTTCCTTTATTTTGTTTCCATCAACATAGTTTATTCTACCTTTTTATCATATCCAAACATTTAATTTTGTTATGGAAAAATATGACAATTCTTTTCTAGATTCCCTTAATTAAGATGATCTCCCCTTGAGTCTTTGGTTATCTTTGGTTATCTTTTGGTTATCTGAAACGTCCTGAATTGCTCTCATTTCAATGGCTACCCCCCAAACTTGATACCTTCCTTATTTCTTACTAGATAAATGCCAGTCTTAGCTTGAGTCAGATACCTGAGAGAGATCCAAAGCCTATGCCTTTTCCACTACACCACCCAATTTCATGGAACAAGATGCATAAAAGTGAGGAGGCATGAATATGTATGTTGAATGAAAGTAACACATTTATATACAAACAATTTTATAGTTTCTTTTCCCCCGGGGAGGGTCTTTCACAGAGTACTTAGAGAATCTGGTCTAAACTCTGGAACTTTTCCCTAGAAAAATAAGCAAACACTTGAAATTCTGCATACTACTTCAGAAGGTTTATTGAAACGTTGAAATCCCTTCACTGACCCCCAACTTAAATATAGTATAGAATCAATGGAGGGGAATAAGGAACCATGTAAAGTAGAGGTTAGGAATAATTGGGTAAATGCTAGCCTAAAAATTTGCTTTTTTCCCAGTAGGAAAGTCAAGATATTTTTAAGATTAGATTTTTAGGGCGCCTGGGTGACTCAGTGGGTTAAGGCCTCTGCCTTCAGCTCAGGTCATGATCTCAGGGTCCTGGGATCGAGGTCCGCATCGGGCTCTCTGCTCAGCAGGGGCCTGCTTCCTCCTCTCTCTCTGCTTGCCTCTCTGCTTACTTGTGATCTGTCAAATAAATAAATAAAAAATCTTTTAAAAAAAAGATTAGATTTTAAATATTAAAAAAAACTAGGGGTGTCTGGATGGTTTAGTTGGTGAAGCATGTGAGTCTTGACCGTGGGGTTGTGGATTTGGGTCCCACATTGGGTGTAGAGATTACTTAAAAATAAAAAAATCTTTGAAACAAAAAACCCCACCAATATATCTATGGTAGGCAGAATAATCCCACTCCCTTGAAGGTGTCCACAGCCTAATTTGTAGAACCTGTGATTATATTACCTTACAGGACAAAAGGGACCTTGAAGATGTGATCAAAGTTAAAGACCTGGAGATGGGGAAATTATCTATGGTTATCTGCAAGGGTCCTAGATTCCAGTCAAGAATCTTCAAAGGTGGAAGAGGAGGGTAGAAGAATGGGAAGAGAGATTCTATGAGAGATGAGCTCAACCTGCTATTGCTAGCTTTTTTTTTTTTTTTAAGATTTTTTTTTTAAATTTATTTGACAGAAACACAGCCAGAGAGAAACACAGCCAGAACACAAGCAGGGGAGTGAGAGAGGGAGAAGCAGGCTTCCCGCCGAGCAGGGAGCCCGATGTGGGACTCAATCCGGGGTCTCCTGGATCATGACCTGAGCCGAAGGCAGTTGCTTAACCAACTGAGCCACCCAGGCGTCCCTATTGCTAGCTTTGAAGAAGAAAGAAGGGAGCAACAAGTTGAGAAATGTGGGTTGTCTTAGACTCCAGGAATGGCCCTCAGCTGATAGCCAGCAAGAAAACAGAATTTTCGGCTCTGTAACTGCAGGGAACTGAATTTTAACGACTCACATGGGCAAGAAGATGGATTCTCCCTTAGAGCCTCTGGAAAGGAATAGAGCCCTACTAGTGGCTTGATTTTAGCTTTGCGAGACTCGTGTCAGGTTTCTGACCTATGGAACTGTAAGATAATAAACTTGTTTAAGCCGCTAAGTTGGCGATAGTCTGTTATGGAAACATTAGAAAACGAATACAAAGTTCTAAGAAATATAAACGATGGCCATATAGAAAGTAAAAGTTACAAGATAGTGCTATTTATGGTCATATGAAATGCTTCGCAAACGCAGGATATAAATACAGTCATATCAGTTTTATTTTTCTAATTAATTTTTTTGAATACCCACCCACTAATCAGGATAAATCCAGAATGTCACACGTTTGAGGTCGTCTCCACTTCTAAAATTGTCCAAGAACTCTAAGGGCTTAATGCAGTCTCCAGGACTTTTAGTGCAGTTTCCCTACCCAAGCTGTTAAGACTTCAGGAAGCTCTTTGGAACATTGTTACGTTTGCTTCTCATGGCCACATGATGTCGCTGTTGGAATTGATTCCGCACAGTAGACTCAGTGACGCCTGTCTCCCGCAGTTCTGATGCCAATTTAGCCAAGCCTCCCGCAAGCGTTTGCTTGATTCCTTAGCAGGTTGTCTATATTTCCTCCATGCCTTCCTACTCCATCTAAGGAAGGCTGCCGGGCATCAGTTCCTAGCGCTCAATCCAACTGTCAATGCAGTTGTGAGAGTTTCCTATAAATTCTAGATATCAGAGGCTGGTTTGTTTTTCAATATGTATTTTGCAGACATTTTCTCTCAGTCTGGGGCTTAGTTTGCATTCTTCAAACATTATCTTTTGGGGAACAGAAATTTTTAATTTTTTTTCCATAACCAGCAACCCTATCCCTCCCACACTTTAATTTTTTAAAAAATATTTTAGTTATTTATTTGACAGAGAGAAAGAGCACAAGCAGGGGGAGTGGGAGAAGGAGAAGCAGGCTCCCGACTGAGAAGGTATGCCCCCTGCCATGCCCGGCTCCATCCCAGGACCCCAAGATCATGATCTGAGCCAAAGGCAGATGCTTAATGGACTGAGGAATACAGGAGCCCCAGAATTTTTTTAATTTTGAAGAAATCTATATTTTTTTTCTTTTGCGGTTTACGCTTTTTGTGTTCTAAGAAATTTTTGCCTAACCCAACATTGCAAAGATTTTCTAGAAATTTCAGTTTTCGGTAAACTTTTAGGTACATGATCATTTCAAGTAACATTTTGTATATGATGTGAGGTATGGTTAAGTCTTTTCCCCCACCTCCCTCTCTTTATGGCACATGGATGTCTAATTGCTCCAGCACAATTTGTTGAAAAGATGAACTTTTCTACATTTGATTGACTTAGCATCTTTGTTGAAAATTGGTTAATTGGTTGACATATATAGATCAGTCAGTTTATGGGTTTGTTTCTGGATTTGTCATGTGTTCCACATAGCTATCCTTTTTCTAATATTACACAATCTTGCTTCTTCTAATTTTATAGGTCTGGAAATCAAGTAATGTGAGTCTTACAACTTTGTTCACATTCTTAAAAATATTTCTGACAGGGCGCCTGGGTGGCTCAGTTGGTTAAGCGACTGCCTTCGGCTCAGGTCATGATCCCGGAGACCGGGGATTGAGTCCCACATCGGGCTTCCTGCTCGGAAGGGAAGCCTGCTTCTCCCTCTCTCAGTCCCACTGCTTGTGTTCCCTCTCTTGCTGTGTTTCTCTCTGTCAAATAAATAAAATCTTTAAAAAAATATTTCTGACAATTTTAGTTATTTTTTCCATCTAAATTTTAGGATAGCTTTATATTGAAAAAAGTTCTTGCTTTTTAAAATTGGGCTGTGTTGAATCTATAGATCAGTTTAGGGAGAACTGACAACTTAATACTGAGTCTTTTAATCCACGAACATGCTCTTTCTCTTACCTTTTTTCATTAATATTTTGTAGTTTCCAATATCCAAGTCTTGCACAAATCTTGTGTGTGTGTGTCTTGTGGGAGGGGAGGAGTTATATCTAAGAACTCCATGTTTTTTGGTGTTATTATAAATGGTACTGTTTTAATTTTTTCTGCCTCAAAAAGCTTTATTGTTTCCATTTGTCCCACAGTTTGGGAGGAGGCTCCAGGTGGTTAGTCCTAGTGGCTGCATGGAGGGAGGAGCTCAGGCACAAGCCTTGGCACCAGGGGGATGCCCGCAGGGCCCATCAATGGCCCCGGGGCGATGGAGGCTTTCCAAGAGGAAGGGATACCCGCCCAACCGGCCGAGGCAGGTGATCGCACCTTCTTGTTGAGTTTCACCTCCTGCTCCAGCAAGCGGTTCTCCGGCTAGTCGGGAACTCGCTGAGATGTGCGTCTGCGCACCCAGAAGCGGGGGGCGTGGAGCAGCAGGGCCGCTTGGGGTTCTTCCCAGGACTCTGGCAGGTTCCCTGATGTCCATGGTTTAATGCCACTCATTTTGGTAGTTTGTGCAAGTCCTAGAAGACAGCTTCCGCGCTGGTTTGGCATCTTGTAGAGAAGTTCAAGGCCCTCACGCTTCTCAGCCAGCTCGCGCTAACCCTCTCCAGAGCCAGGTCGTCACTACAGTGGAAAGAGAAGCCCAGGGACAGGTGGGTGCTGGAGATCTGCAGGGGCAGGCTGACCAGGCTGTTGGCGGTGGTCTCCAGCTCGGTGGAATAATTCCGAGGACTCTGGGAGCTTATGGGTTGATCAGTATTAAGGAGCTAAGCTCAAAATAGGCTGTTGGCTGGTCCGAGAGGTAGAGGGTGGCCAAGGAGATGCCTCCAAAGGTTGCCACTGGGAACCAATACTGCAGGTTGTGTTGAAGCAAGAGTCAGATCAGGAGACCGCAGGGCGTACACTGCCTTAATTTTAATTTTTCAGTGGTTATTTTTAGTGTATACAAGTAGAATTGTATATTGTGTATTGCTTCCACTAGGTTTTTGGGGTTATGATATGGGTTTTTTTTATGTAGACAGACATGGTCATGATTGTGCATCAGGACTCCAGATGAATTTTGTTTATTTTCCTTGTTCCTTACTAAATTGGCCTTATTAGTAATCTCCTTAAGATATTAAGTATAATGTAGAGTGGTTTAAATATTAGGTGTGACGTCGAATGGTAAAAATGGGCATACTAACATTTTTTTCCAGATCTCAGGGGAAGCCATTTAGACTTTCACTATTAAGTATGACGTTCTCTGTGGTTTTTCACAGGACCTTTTTTGAATCTTGTCAAATGCTTATTCTCCTGCTGAGAGGATCATATTAATCTTCTTTAGTTTGTTGATATGGTGAATCACACTTACTGATTTTCAAATGTTATACCAAATGTTCCCTTATTTTCTATTTTCCTGAAGAGTTTGGCTATAATTGATGCTATTTATTCCATAAGTGTGTGATAGAATTTGCCTTAAAGCTGGCAAATTTGAGTTTTCTTTGTTGGAATGTCTGTAACAATAAATTGATTTTATTAACAGATACAGAGCTATTCAGGTTATCTGTTTCTTCTTGTGTAACATTTGATAGTTTGTGTTTAAGGAATTTGTCCATTTATTCTAAAGTGTCAAATTTATTAGTAAAAAATTATTGATAGTTTCCTTATTATCTTTTTAATAACTGCAGTCCTATAGTGATGTGTCCCCTTTCATAGGTAATTTGTGGCTTCTCATTTTTTTTCTTGATCAGTTTAGCTAGAAGTTCATCTCATTTATTGATCTTTTCAAAGAACCAGCTTTCAGCTTCATTGAGTTCTCTGTGTTGGTTTTTCCTCTATTTTCATTTCATTTGATTCAGTTTTTATCTTTATATTTATTTTATGCATGCTTTTGGTTTAGTTTGCCCTTATTTTTCTAGTTTCTTAAGGTGAAAACAGATCATTGATTTGAGTTCTTCTTTTCTAATATAAGCATTTAATCTGATGCATTTCCCCCTATACACTACTTTAGTAGTATCTCCAAATTTTGATGCATTTTTAAAAATTTACATTAAATTAAAATACTTTATACTTTCCTTTTAACTTCCTCTTTGACTAATGGGTTATTTAAAAGAATGTTGTTTAATTTCCAAGTGTTTTGAATTTTCCAGATGTATTATTTGTGGTGAGAACAATCAAGATAGAGTCTTTTAGCAGTTTTGAAGTTTGCAGTCCAGTATTGTTCACTGTAATCACTATGCTGTCTGTTAGATCTCCAGGACATATTTATCTACTGTTTGCAAGTTTGTACCCTTAAGCAACATCTCCCCAAATCCCTCAATGTCCAGCCCCTGTTAACCACCATTCTACTCTGTTTTTATGAGTTCAGTGTTTTTATTTTTAAATTTTCAGTATTTTATTAATTGATATGTAACATTGTGTAAACTTAAGATGTTGAACATGTTGATATATTTATATATTACAATTTTCAAAGAAGATTTTACTTATTTATTTGAGAGAGAGACATGAGGAGGGTGCAGCAGATTCACTACTGAGTAAGGAGCTAGGCACATGTCTCAATCCCAGGATCCTGGGATCATGATCTGAGCTGAAGGCAGATGGTTCACCTACTGGACCACCCAAATGCCCCTATGTATTGCAATTTGATTACCACTGTAGCATTACCTAATGGCTTCTTACCTCACATTATTATAATTTCATTTTTGTGGTGGGAATAATTAAGATCTAGTCCCTTAGCAAGTTTAATGTTCATAATACAGTATTATTACCTGTAATCACTATACTGTAAAAGTCTGATTTTTTTAAATTAAAAATTTTTAAGAATATTCCAGTAGGGTTAACATAGAGTGTCAACAAGTTTGTATATTACTAAGTGCTCATTAAGGTAAGTGTACTCAGAATCCTGTTCAGCTATTTTGCCCATCCTCCCTCCTATCTCCACACTGGTAACCACTTGTTTGTTCTCTGTAAGAGTCTGTTTTGTGGTCTTTTTTTTCCCCTTTGTTCATTTGTTTTCTTTCTTAAACAAAAAAAAACAAGTGTTGGAGAGGATGTGGAGAAAAAGGGACCCTGGTGAATTGTTGGTGGAATGCAAACTGGTGCAGCCACTGTGGAAAGCACTGTGGAGGTTCCCCCCAAAATTGAAAATGGAACCCTACGATCCAGTAATCACACTACCTGGTATTTACCCAAAGAATATAAAAACATGAATTTGAAAAGATATATGCATCCCAATGTTTATTGCAGCATTATTTACAATATCCAAGTCATGGAAACCGCCCAAGTGTCCATCAACTGATGACTGGATAAAGAAGATGTGGTGTGTATCGGTATCTATCTCTATGCACACAATGGAATATTGTTCAGCCCTAAAAAAGAATGAAATCTTGACATTTGCAACCACATTGATGGAGCTAGAAAGTATAATGCTGACCGAAATAAGTTAGAGAAAGACAAATACCATATGATTTCACTCATATGTGGAATTTAAGAAGCAAGTTTGATTTTTAAATACTTCACATGGAAGTAATGTTATGCAGTATTTGTCTTTCTCTGTCTGACTTAATTTCATTTAGCATAATGCCCTCAAGTTCTTACTGATTTCATTTTCTCTTCACTATTGGCATATAAGTTATATTTCTTTTTTAAAAAGTTTTAGTTTTTTTTGTTTTTTTTTTTTTTTTTTAAGATTTCATTTATTTGGTGGAGGGAAACAGCTAGAGTGAGAGAGGGAAGAAGCAGGCTTCCCGCATAGCAGGAAACTCCAATGCGGGGCTGGATCCCAGCATCCTGGGATCATGACCTGAACTGAAGGCAGAGGCTTAATGACTGAGCCACCCAGGCACCCCTAGTGGCTTTTCTATACTTTTAATTTATCATGGTCTGTCTTCAAATAACCTAAGTACTAGGTTATGAAGTACTTCGGTGTGAAACCCTTCCTCCGCAACACACAAAAGGGCAGATTTGTATATTGAAAATACATAAAGTACTTAGGTATAAGTTAGAGTATTTCTTACTTCAAATAAACTAGCATAACTACTTTGTGGTTGGAGAATTTCTCTGAATGACTGTAATCAAGTTTCTTATTTTTTTCATTCTTATTTCTTTAGGCTTCATCAGTTTCCTGGGGTGAATGCTTAAACTTGTTTATGGTCAGTCTTTCTTAGTTCATCATAAGTGTATCTAAAGTTACAAATTTCCCTGCTCTTTTATCATACCACCAGTTTTATGCAATGTGTTTATTTCTTTTAAATCTGAATTTTCATAGTTACTATTGTGTTTTCTTCATTAGTCTAATTATTTTTTAGGAGTACATTTCTAGTCTCCCAGTGTATGGGTTTCTTTCATTTTGTTGTTTTCTTTCTTTTTTTTTTAAGTATTATAATAATTTTATTGGCTTTTATTGGTTTTATAGATAGATGTAATAAAAAATCAGTTAAGATATATATAAGATATGGCTACACACCAACTGTTAACCTCTGGCAAAGAAGGAATTAAACTTTTAGTTTATTTTAGTTCTGAACTAGTTGGAGTTCCCAGTTTCAATGAATTAATATAAATTTGGTACTGTGCCTGTCATTTTGTTGTTTTCTAATTAAGTTGCATTTTGATAAAATATTGTGATCTGATTGACAGATTCTTTGGAAATTCTTGAAAATCCCTTGTTGCTTTTCTTTCAATTTGTATAACTTTTATATGTACTTAGAAAGTTAATTTGTTGTTTATTTGTTGCATACAAAGTTATATATATCTCTGTCATCCATTCATCATCTGTCATCAATATTCGTAAAATCAAGCTTATTAATTAATTATGAACTCGACATCCTTACCAATATTTTTGTCCCCTTAATTTATCAATTTAGGAGAGAGATAAATGTGGTATGCTGATGGCATTGATGACCTCTGTGAGACTGGGACTTTGCAGCTCCTCCCGTCGAGAGGTGGGGTCTGTTTCCCCGTGTCTTGAACTTGGGCTGGCCTTCTGCCTTGTGCTGGGCAGGAGGATACCACAGAGGTGTTAATGTACCTACTGTGAGCCTAGATCACAGGCATATTGTGTCCATCTTCTTTCTCTCTGGAACCTCTGCCATGCCATGCAAACACACCTTGGCTAATCTGCTAGAAGATGAGAAACTTTATGGAGCAAAGATAAGTCATCTTAACTGTTCACTTGCAGTTGAATTAGTTAGTTAATGAGCAGATTCATGGATAATAATGACAGTTATCTTAAGCCAGAGAATTTTGGGGTAATTTTTATGGAACAATAACTAACCAACACACAGCATTAACATTTTCCTCTGTAATTATGTTTTTTGATTTGTCTCTATTATTTTGGTACTTTAACTTTTTATATTTTGAGACTATGAATTAGGTTTATTTAATTTTATTATTTCATATCACCTTTGTTGTTTACATCTTTTACCAATGTAAATGTGTTTTTTTATTGTTGTGAAATGTATTCCCCAAAATGCATTTCTTAAATTCATACATTTTGAGCAATATGAACATTGGTGTGCCACTTTTCTTTGGGTTAATTTTTGCCTGTTTTTTTCCCAACCCATTATATATAAACTCTTTGTGGATTTTTGTTCTGACTGTGTCGTCTTATGTGTGGCCCACCATTCCTTTGCTTCTTTTTGTTTTCTCTTTCTGTGTTTCCAGTTGGATTCATCGAGTCCTCCCACTTTTTTCTTTCATTACCAGTTTGAAAATTCAGATTTCAAAAAACTAATGGGTGATATTTTGTTTTTCCCCATGTGTTTTCTGAGGCAATTGAGAGATAGATAAGACAGTGAGGCAGACGGAGGTCAAATGCCACTTTTTTACTAATGAAAGTTTTGGAGAATGTGACTCTACGTCTGTTGTCTCTGAATTAGGCGGGGTTACCTGGACCCTAGTTGTGCTGAGTAACCTCAGAACTCCTTCCTCAGGGAATGTGTGTTCTCTCTTGATAAACAGTTCACAAGAGAGGAAGGAGATTAGAAGGGGCTGAGCTAAGCATTCAGTTTTGTTGGAGGAGGTCATGGAGAGGATGTGACCACTGGCTGACTGAGGAGCGGGACCCAGGGAAGTCAGAGGCTCCTGAGCCCCTCCCCTGTCCTTGGAATATAGGCTCTACCCACCATTCCCACAGTAGGCGCTATTCCAAGGACAGAGCCTCGAGAGGGTAAGAGGTTGTTGAGATCATCTGGACACAGTATACATGACTGAGCCGAGCTAAGTCCTCCATACAAACCTCTAAGAGTCTAGGGGCGCCTGGGTGGCTCAGTTGTTAAGCGTCTGCCTTCCGCTCAGGTCATGATCCCGCAGGCCCGGGATTGAGCCCTGCATCAGGCTCCCTGCTAGACAGGAAGCCTGCTTCTCCCTCTCTCACTCCCTCTGCTTGTGTTCCTTCTCTGGCTGTGTTTCTCTCTGTCAAATAAATAAGTAAAATCTTTAAAAACAAACAAAGAAACAAACCTCTAAGAGTCTGGCAGGTAGGGGCAGGGATTTTCTTGACTTGCAGCAAGCCTCCTATGCAAGTGTCCTTGCTTATTAAAACTGTCACCTGCCAATCTGGAGGGGGCCCGGGGCCAGCCTGCAAACCAACAAGTTGCCTTTCCCAAACTGTCATTCTGAGATGTAATTTTGTCTATCAAACAAGAATGAGAAGTGGCCTGAATGCCCAAGAATATTATTTCTAATAAAAATCACCCTTAGAAACACAAGTGGAGGCACATGCATTCTTAGCAAATAAATAACATATTCCACATCTGTTCTTTTAGATACAGAAAGAACTATGTCTGCTGTAGCACAAATTTGGAGGTTTAAAATAACATAAATTTCTTCTTCTTCTTTTTTTTAAAGATTTTATTAATTTATTTGACCAGGGGTGGGGGAGTGTGCAAGCAAGGGGAGTGGCAGGCAGAGGGAGAGGAAGAAGCAGACTCCCTGCTGAGCAGGGAGCCTGATGTGGGGCTCAGTCCCAGTACCCTGGGATCATGACCTGAGCCAAAGGCAGACGCTTCACTGACTGAGCCACCCAGGTGCCCCATACACATTTATTCTTCTACAGCTCTGGAGGCCAGAAGTCTGACGGCAGTTTCCCTAGGCAGAGACCCAGGGGACAGCAGGGCTCTGTTTCTTCCAGGTGCTCTAAGGCATGCAATTGTCTTCCTTTCCTTTTCTACCTTCATGTCCTCCATCTTCAAAGCCAGACGTTTAGCATCTAGCTTCAATCATTACATTGCCTCTGTCTCTGCTTTCATCAGATCTCTTATGTTGACACTTATGATCACATTTAAGATCCACATGGATAGTCCAATGTTGTCTCAATTCAAGTTCATTAATTCCATCTGCAGTGTCCCTTTGTCATATAAAATACTGTTCACAGGTTCTGGAGACCAGGACATGGCTTTATGTGGGGGGCCATTCTGCCTAGCACACATATATACTTAATATTTTAGTTTTCTAACAAGTCTAAACTTAGAGCCTTTCTATCCTTCTCCCTAATAATCCAGGACCTAACGTTGTTGTCTGTGATTTTTAATTCTAACATTTTAAAACATATACAAATGATAGTTGTTTTTAAATTATAAATATTTATTGAGATTACCAATATGCTTTTTTGATGTCTACTTATTAGCTTTTTGGTTTTTTTTTTAATATTTTATTTATTTATTTATTTAACACAGAGAGACATCGAGAGAGGGAACACAAGCAGGGCGAGTGGGAGAGGAAGAAACAGGCTTCCCACTGAGCAGGGAACCCGATGCGGGGCTTCATTCCAGAACCCTGGGATCATGACCTGAGCCGAAGGCAGACGCTTAACGTCTGAGCCACTCTGGGTTCATTTTCTTTCTTGCATCTCAAGTACAATTTTTTAGACATTAATTTATTCAAGTTCTTATCTTTTGATAAAAATTTGTATCTAAAATTATTTTTATTCCACCTTCACTTTCAATCTAATTTAGTTGATTGTAGAATCCTAGATTCTGGGGCACCTGGGTGACCTAGTCAGTTAAGCATCTGACTTTTGGGGCACCTGGGTGGCTCAGTTGGTTAAGCGACTGCCTTCGGCTCACGTCATGATCCCGGAGACCCAGGATTGAGCCCCACATCGGGCTCCCTGCTCGGCGGGAAGCCTGCTTCTCCCTCTCTCACTCCCCCTGCTTGTGTTCCTTCTCTGGCTGTGTTTCTTGCTGTCAAATAAATAAAATATAAAAAAAAAAGTATCTGACTTTTGATTTCACCTCAGGTCATGATCTCAGGGTCGTGAGATAGAGCCCGGTGTCTGGCTCCTTGCTGGGTGAGGAGCCTGCTTAAGATTCTCTCTCTCCTTCTTCCTTTGCTCCTTCCTGCCTTCCCAAAAAAGGAATTCTAGATTCAAAGTATTTTTTCCTCAGAAAGGTGCAACACTTCCTAGCAGAGTACCAGAACCTCTGAATGAATGAATGAGTTTTACAGCTATTAGGAGGACAGAATAGTGAAAGTGATCCTGGATTAGGAGTCAGATAAACTGGCTTTAAATGCCAGATCTTCTACTTACTACAATTAGGCTTTGGCAAAGCCATTTAGCATAACACTCTCACTTGAAAATGTAACCCTAATTCACAACATCCTTGTGAGTTTCAAAAGAAAAGGAAAATAATGAATTTGAAAATTATTTGTTAATCGTCTAATTGTACAATTTCTTAGTAGTCAATTAATTATTGCAATGTAATTAATATCAGTTGACAGATGTTTCCAGGATCCTGATTTAAATCTGCATCCACTTACTGGGTCTGATAATGTGCCTTGCAGATGATTTAGAATTTTTGATAAGGTTGTTTTATTTTTCACTGCTTAACAATAGAATTATTTTATTATGTTTTACAGATATAACTCTTATCCATAGAATTTAATTATATCAATTAGTAAAAAGTATACTGCCACAGCAAAAATGGATATTGTATACTTAAAGAATCTTTTTGGGTGCCTGGGTGGCTTCTCCGCTGAGCAGAGAGCCGGATGTGGGGAGATCATGACCTGAGATCGTGACCTGAGCTGAAGACAGAGGCTTTACTCCACTGAGCCACCCAGGCGCCCTCTGTTTTTATTCTTAAATTCCACTTATCAGTGAGATGATATGATAGTTGTCTTTCTATGATTGCGTTACTTGGCTTAGAGTAACAACCTTTAGTCACACAAGCATTATTCTCACAGATAAGATTTTCAAAGAAACCACTAGAGATCAGGTCGAGGGAACAGGATGGATTCTTTCTGGCATAAGGTCACCCATACCCACTAGGACACAAATGTATACATATGTTTTAATAGCAGAGTCATGTTAAATTATTCTTGTGTGCCTTGGTGGTATTTACTAAACTTATTTAGGGAAACTGGTTTATCTGCGGATGCCATCCCTATCTCTTTTGTCACTCCCTGAAATTGAGCAGAAATTGTTTCTATTTTTGCCTGGCTGCACTCACTTATATTTGCTGGGCCTCCTCCTAATTTAAATTGATCAGGTTCCTAATCCTCCACTTTGAAATAAAGCACTCGGCTGTTACTGGTTCCCAGTATAGATATTAGATAATGCTTATTGGTCTGTAAGGCTTTCTTCGCACGAAGCGCGAACACCTCATTTCCCAAAGTGGTTATGATGGTGGAAATAGAAGCTGAAGTACCGTTTGTAGTGGGTAGAGGGGGCCGGGCCGCAGCTGGGTTCATGGCTTGAGTGCTGTTTGTCCCCTTGGGAGTTTCCCAGAGAGGCCTTCAGATTTATTCTCATCATGTTGCCGAGCCGTGGACCTAAAGGATTGCCACTTAATGGTCCCCACTATGGGCCACTTTTCTTTCATACTCAACAAAATGGACACAGATACAACTTTACCCCTAATAACCTCTCTACAGTTGCTTTTATATTGCTTCAGCTAATCCTGGCATGTTAAGGGTTCTACCACCACGAGCACAGTGATTAGTACATAATAAGGGAAAGTAAATATTTATTACATGTTTAAAATGATGGAAACCTTTTATTTCTTCTTTTTTTTAAAAAAGCTTGAAATGCTATTTTTTTATGGTCCAAGATGAATGTTTAAGTCTAAAGATGTTTAGCTAAAAAACAGGTAATTCCCTAAGTGTTTATGTGTCTTAAGTAGCTTCTTTTACCATATTAGAGCCATGCTGTCTGAGTTTTAATCTATCTAGAAGTTACCTTGTGTGTCTTTTTTATTAACATTTTATTCTTTGATATCAGTGTTTTAAAGTCTTTGAAAATCTTATTACTTCTTTTGTAGGCTTGTTTCTGGAATCTCAATGTGATATTTTAAAAGATTACTAATCAAGAACCTTTTATTTGATTCTTTATAAATATCCTGGTTTTAAATACCTGCTATCTAAACAATAATCAATCTGGAAAAGGATAAAAAGCCAGTGAGGTCAATTATTCCTTCGCCCAAACTCTGAATTGATAATCTTCAGTTATGATACTCATTTTGTCTAATTATTAAAGCTTTGGCAAGAGTATTGATGGGTAAGAAAATTGATGTTAAGCCTGCCTTCCTTTCTTCTTTCTTTTCTTTCTTTCTCTTCCTTCCTTCCCTGCATTTCACAGAGATGTTCAAGGTTCATCCTCACAACATGACTTACTGCATTGAAATCTGTATGTGTTTCATGCGTACAATACCACCTATCTAAGATAGTTATATTCATTTAAAATGACCAGATGGGGGCGCCTGGGTGGCTCAGTTGGTTAAGCGACTGCCTTCGGCTCAGGTCACGAACCCAGAAACCCGAGATGAAGTCTTTGTTCTAAAGGCCACATTTACTTTGAAATCAGAATAATGCCACAAAAATGAAATTTAAAAAATAAGCTTTGGCACACACCATCATCCAGCCCAGGTGTGTTGGCAAGAATGCTGGCATTCAGGAAGCTCTTCTGGTCCTGCCTCTTCCATCCATCTAGTAGTAATACTTCTCCAACTTAAAAAAGTCACCCCCACGAGGTGAAAAACTTAATCATCTGAGGAAGTCCAGTTCTAATTCTCTACCTAGCACTTACCACTCACTAGAGATTTTCCTTGTTTGTTGCTTTTATTTATCCTCTTAGAATTTAAGCTTTAGAGATATTACTTGTCTTTTCTTTATGGCTGAATATCCAGCTAGAAGAGAGCCAAGAATATACCATATATCACTGAATCTAAGATGACATCAATTGCAAGATAAACCATTATTTCATGTATGTCTGAAATAAAAATGCCACCATGTAAGTTATGGGACAATACTGTCTTGTCACCTTAGAGTTTTTGTTTTAATTTACTGAAGAGCTCTTTTAGTTTTACTTGGACCATAGATTTATCATGTATCTTACCGTACATTCTAAAAATGAGGATATAAGCAAAATAAATTGGTAGGGCTGTTCCTGAAACAACTTCTCACTCAGAGTCCAAGTCTTTAGTATCAATTTCAATGACAAGTTGTCCATATACACTTTACCCCCACAGTATCACTGTCTATGCCATGGAGAGTGTTGGTGAAACAGTGTTTCTTAAAAGATCCCTTCATTATTGTCTTTGAGATTTTCTTTCTAGATGGTGACATTCACTCTGACTTTTGGTGCTCATGGCAGTTAATGCTGGAAGGCAGGAACTCTAAGGCTAACCCTGATTTCAGAGATGTCAAAATGTGAAAAATGATCATTCTTAAAATTTTAGAAATAGAGTATGTGTACTCAATAAATAAGTAATTTTTGAGTACTTGGATAAATGACTGTTGTCAATTCTCTGTGTTCTTGGGCAAGCCAGTTTTTCCTTGAGCCTTCTTTTTGAACTATTAAAAAAAAATGACTCTCTTCAGTCTAGTCTTAAAGGGTTCAAGATCCAGGTCAAATAGTAAGACTCCCACCCAGCCCCTCTTCAGATAATTGATGAGAAGGGAAAAACCTCAGATCAGAAGATGCTATGTGAAGTCTGGGGATTTTTTTTTTTATTGTTACTTAAATTTTTTTTCCAGTGTTCCAAGATTCATACCCCATTCCCCACACCCAGTGCTCCACACAATAGGTGCTGCCAGTACCCACCACCAGGCTCTCCCATCCCTCCACCCCCCTCCCTCCAAGTCCCTCAGTTTGTTTCTGTGCCCAAACTCTCTGTTGTTTCATTTCTCTCCCTGAATTACCCTACTTCCCATTTACTTTCCTTCTCCCACTGTCCTCCAGGTTACCCCTCATGCACCGCAAGTAAGTGAAACCATGTGATACTTGACTTTCTCTTCTTGGCTTATTT
>PITA01027489.1:0-20866 GCA_004023965.1 Spilogale gracilis | reverse complement strand
TAATCCAGGGAGAGAAACGAAACAACAGAGACTTTGGACACAGAAACAAACTGAGGGACTTGGAGGGAGGGGGATGGAGGGATGGGAGAGCCTGGTGGTGGATACTGGGGTCACTTAAAGCGTGGAGCACTGGGTGTGGGGAATGGGGAATGAATCTTGGAACACTGGAAAAAAATTTAAGTAACAATAAAAAAAAAGTGGACAAAGAACTTGAATAAACATTTCTCTAAAGAAGGTATACAAATGGCTAACAAGTACATGAAAAAATACTCCATGCTCTTAGTCATTTAGGAAATACAAATCAAAACTGCAATGAAATAGCACTTCATGCACACTAGGGTAGCTACTAAAAAATAAAAAAGACAAGTATATGAACAAACTGGAAGCCTTGTACACAGATAGTAGGAGCGTAAAATGGTGAAGCTACAGGAAAAGTTTGGCACTTCCTCAAAAAGTTAAACATAAAATTATCTTGGGAACCAGCAATTCCACTTCTAGGTATATATCCAGAAGACTGAGAAACACGTGTTCCAACAACTATTTGTACACAATGTATATCGAAGCATTATTCACAATAGCCAAGAAGTAGAAATTACCTAAAGATTACCTAAAGGTCCATCAACCAGTGAATGAATGAACAGCATGGTATGTATTAATGCAGTGCAGTGTTACTCAGCTATATAAGAGGGAATGAAGTGCTGATACATGCTACAACGTCATGAACCTGGAAAACAGTATGCTAAAATGAAAGAAACTAAATGCAAAAAGTCATATATTGCATGATTCCACTTCTATGAAATATCCACAATGTCCCCCACCCTCCTCAGCTCCTGAGCAGAAGGAGAGACAGGACAATTAGTTTACCTGGAACACCATTCCAATGCATTTTAACTCTCTTTGGGCTGTATTAAACAAGTGCCCATAGTACAAAAGTGGATTCCTTCAGGCAGCTGAAGTCTGGGCAGATGGGATTATGTGAAAAACTTCTTTGGTGCCCAGGTCTCATCTGCTTGATATAAAGTCCTTCCTGTATAAGCATTCCTGAAAGTGCTTGTTTCCAAAATGCACTGCTACAGAGGCTGGATTACCTACCACATTTCTACAGAAAGTCTTCATAATTTTCCCTTCAAGTTCCCCTGTTTATTTTTTTTAGTTAACAGATAGGCACCATTTGTCATATGGGCTATCAGCATCAGTCTGTAGATCTGGAGTAAGTTTGGCTCACGGACAGGGAGAGATGCAAAGCAAAGTAGCACTGCAAATGGCTTCTTTATCCCAGAGCTATGCTACCCTTCTTTCTGCCCCTAGCAGCTGGCAAATAAGTACATGTGTGTATTATAAGTAGGAGAGGCAGCCTAAAAGTAAACAACATTACACACACCTTCAATAGGGGCTTCTCAGTGCAGTAATGCTGCAGAAGTCCTGCACTTGGCTAACTTAATGGAAGACAATCTGGGAGTAAGATCATCATCCTTAACTTTCTCAAATATAGTCTGCTACAGATTTCTGAATTGCTGTGAGACTGTTTTAGTATAATTCACTAATATTCGGAGGGGTCTTTGTCCCAACGTGAAGCTTATTTGCTCTTGGCTGCTGTGTGAGAAGCAGCTTCTGTGGGATTAAGTTCATATAACAAAGAAATAGAGAAGGAACTGGAACAAATTGGTGGATGGCCTCCCAGTTAGGATCCTCTTTGGGGCCATTCAGAAAACAAAGCAAAAAGGCCATTCTACCTGCTGAGGAAAACTCCAGCAAGATCCCATCATCTCCCTGTTGCAAATCCAAAATTGCCAGTTTTCATCAAGAGACCTTCATAGAGAAATACATTGTTGAATTCTATGCCTCTGTAAAGGATAGTCTTTGCATTAAATAATCCACTTCCTGACCCAGCTAGCAAGTGATGTTGATGACCTGGCATATATTAAAACTTGGGATCTTTTATATATAGGTATTTGCTGAGGCTTCTGCATTCACATGTCTGTAACAAACCAGTGCCATCTGTCTGAAGGATGCCCATGGCTGGATTTTGCTCAGGACATCTGGAATGCCTCTGGATTTGGGTCTTAGCCTTTAGGATCTTTACTGTAGTGTATCTGTGCCACTTACACTTCAGTGAGGTGCTGTACAGTCTAATGGAATCTGTGTGGAGAGGATGATTAATTCTGCATCTCGTCGTTTGAATTGCTGTCCTTACAGTCAGATTAGTTTTTCTCTTGATGTTTAATTCTGTGCTTGTTCTCTGTGCTTTTAGAAACTGAGACCAACTTACTAGGTTCATACGTAGAGCTAACGGACAGGGTTGAAGGTAATGCCGACTGATTCACTGTGATTTCATATTGCAACCGCCACAGTCAAGGAGATGCCAAAAAACCTCAGGAGTGGAGGTTAACCTTTGCCCCTGGCAGAAGGTATCTCCTGAGAACACTTTTGACAGTGTTGAGTGTGAAGGCATGGGCTCTGGAGTATCCAGAAGGTACTTGAGAAAGAAACACTCATCTGACATATTGTCAAAGGAAGTAGTGCCAATAAGCCTATATAACAATGATAGAAATTGGAAATGGTCTCCAGCCTGTATAATATGTGTAGACTAGTCTAGAAAGACAATATAGAAACCAGAGAATACCTTGGATTCTTCCTGAAGATCTCTTTTGCTTACTGGTTTAGGGTCCATATGAAAGCAGATGGTGTGCTCAAAGGAGGAGTATTCACAAAGTTTATAACCACAAGCTTGACAGAGAAACCCAAATAGCAAGAAGCATCTGACACGAGTGCAGAAGGAAAGCTGTAGGAGTATTTTCCGAGCTAAGCTGTGTATTCCAAAAGAAATGTGATTGGAAAAAAATCTACTTGAAGCTTCTCACTGAGGAGACATCATCTTTCAATATTGCAGTCTAAAAGGTTTTTCACTTAAGTTTGTAGAAAAGTTGGAAATTACAAAGCACTCTGGTTGTAGGCCCTTTGCTTTGAGATCTTCGATAAGAGAATCCTTCACATTGATGTCATTCACCACAGTGACCAACATTTTTTACTTCTCTGTGAAGGAAACTCCCATCAGTGCTACCTACCATTATCTGAATTGAAACTTCACTTTTTTTTCTTTTTTTTTTTTCCAGTGTTCCAAGATTCAATTTTGTCACTGTGACTATAATCAGCAGTCTTCCCTCTAGCTGATAATGCCAGATCAACTGCAGGGACAGGAGCTAGCCCTTCACCTGGAAGTTTTCCACCACTATACGTGCCGTGGATAGAGGCCTTGTCCGTGTCCTTACGTGGCTGTGGAGTATCTTATTTTCTTTGTAAAGAGCTCCTCGGTCACTTGTTAGGGGCCGTGTGGCAAGCAGTATGCTCTAATGAGGAAAAGGGGGCAATACAAAATGTAAATTCTCTTCTGGGGGAAAGAAGATATAGAAGCACAATGTCTATCCTTCAAAGTTATTCAATGTAGTCTCTTCTATCTAGTAGATTATCTGGTAGGAAAGTGTACCAGAACCTGAGGATTTTGGCTGCCTTTTTAGTAACAAAATGATCGGGAGCTCTGGTTGGAGCTCACCTAGCTGTCAGAGGGTGAGGGGAAATACGTTACCCTAGAAGGTCATGAGATGATGAGGCAGCGGGGGTAGGGTCGGGAAGGGCATTGGCCACACTGCAATAATCACCAATTCCAGAACACAGGTTTTTCTTGGCAGAACACCAAATAGGGGGAGGACGGTCTTGGAACATGGCTGCAAAAAGGCTTCAATGTTGAACATTTTATTTCTCTGTGCTTTAAAATCATCAGTAGCATCTTTTAAAGCAGTTGGCAGTTTTAAGGATACCTGAAAAACTTACCATGGCTTCTATCTACCCCCTGTCCCCTGCTTTTCCTTTACACTCTGCTTCTAGGTACTGCCATTATTGTCCTGTTCTCATCACTAGAGCACCACTTTCCTTTAACCATTCCACCAAGCTAACTCTGTTCTCTCTCCTTCTTGTACATACCATGTAGTCCCACAAACATAGCCAAAGTGAGGGGACCTGGGATGGATGCCTTCAAAAAAAAAAAAAAAAAAAAACTAAGTCCCCTGTGATAAGAATGCCTCCCCCAGAACTATAACAGAAGTCACACGGGAATGTTGCCAGAAATTCCTGCTCCCTAGCCTGGTCAACTGTACCAATCATTAGATGATTTTTATCACTTTCTGGTATAGTGGCTCTGTGAGGGCTGAGTCCTTAAGGAGGACCTTCAAGGAAAAGAATTAGGATTGGAAGTTTTGGTTTAATTTCATTGGCTTTTCAAATCAGGACCGTTCAATTCCAAGAAAAAATAGAAACCACTAAAGTCTAAGGCCTCTTCTGTAAAAGTTGGATCATATAGCACTCTGGGACTGGTTCACAACCCTTCCTATTCTGTAGTATTTCTATTATATTCTGAAATCTATCACAAACAGAGCAAACACTCCAAGAATATACTCAATGTAGCTTAGGTAACATAGAAAACTATCTTCTAAAAGAAGTTGAAGGTAGCACAAAGAAATGGAAACACATTCCATGCTCATGGGTTGGAAGAAAAAATATTTTTAAAATATCTGTATAACCCAATGCAATCTACACATTTACTGTAATTGCTGTCAAAATACTACCAGTTTTTTTTCCACAGAGCTAGAACAAACAATCCTAAAATTTGTATGGAACCACAAAAGTCGGTGAATAGGCAAAGCAATCTTTTTTTTTTTTTTAATATTTTATTTATTTGACAGAGAGAAACACAGCCAGAGAGGGAACACAAGCAGAGGGAGTGAGAGAGAGAGAAGCAGGCTTCCCGCTGAGCAGGGAGCCCGATGTGGGACTCGATCCTGGGTCTCCAGGATCATGACCTGAGCTGAAGGCAGTTGCTTAACCAACTGAGCCACCCAGGTGCCCCTAGGCAAAGCAATCTTGAAAAAGCAAAGCAAAAGTGGAGGCATCACAATTCCAGACTTCAACTTATATTACAAAGCTGTAGTGATCAAGATAGTGTGGTACTGGCACAAAAACAGACACATAGATCAATGAAACAGAATAGAGAAGCAGAAATGAACCCACAACTACATGGGCAGTTAATCTTTGACAAAGCAGGAAAGACTATCCAATGGAAAAAAGACAGTTTCTCCAACAAATGGTGTTGGGAAAACTGGAAAACAACATACAAAAGAATGAAACTGGACATGCACAAAATAAATTCAGAATGGATTAAAGACATAAATGTGAGACAGGAAATTACCAAATTCCTAGAGGAGAACACCCTTTAACATTATCTGTAGCAACTTCTTAGAAAATATATCTCCTGAGGCAAGGGAAACAAAAGCAAAAATAAATCGTTGGGACTTAAAAAACAAAAAGCTGCATAGCAAAGGAAACAATCAAGAAAACTAGAACACAACCTATGAAATTGGAGAAGATGCTTGCTAATCACATCTGATAAACGGTTAGAATCCAAAATCTATAAAGAATTTATAAGACATAACACCCCCCAAAAAATAATCCAGTTAAGAAGTGGGCAGAGGACATGAATAGATGTTTCTCCAAAGAAGCCATCTGGATGGCCAACAGACAAATGAAAAAATCCTCAACATCACTTATTATCAGGGAAATGTAAATCAAAACTACAGTGGGATATCACCTCACACCATGAGAATGGCTAAAATTAACAACACTGGAAACAACAGGTGTTGGTGAGGATACAGAGAAAGGGGGACCCTGTTACAGTATTGGTAGGAATGCAAACTGGTGCAGCCATTCTGGAAAACAGGATGGAGGTTCCTGAAGAAGTTAAAAATAGAACTGCCCTACAATCCAGTAATTGCACTACTACGTAGTTACCCAAAGAATACAAAACCACTGATTTGAAGAGATACATGCATCCTGATGTTTTTGATTTTTAGATTTCATTTATTTTATTTTTTTTAAAGATTTTTTTTTAAGATTTTATTTATTTGACAGCGAGAAACACAGCCAGAGAGGGAACACAAGCAAGGGGAGTGAGAAAGGGAGAAGCAGGCTTCCCGTAGAGTGGGGAGCCCAATGTGGGGCTCGATCCCAGGTCTCCAGGATCATGACCTGAGCCGAAGGCAGTTGCTTAACCAACTGAGCCACCCAGGTGCCCCTAGATTTCATTTATTTGAGAGAAAGCACACACATAAGTGGAGTGGGGAAGTAGGGACAATAGAGGGAGAGAGAAAATCTCAAGCAAACTCCTCACTGAGCTTGAGTCTAAGATCATGACCTGAGATGAAATCAAGAATCAGACATTTAACCATCTGAGCCACTCAGGCACCCCTGCACCCTGATGTATATTTATAGCAGCATTATCAACAAGAGCCAGATTATGGGAGATACGATGATTACTTTAAACCCTCTATTAGGAATATTCCCTCCATTTCCCTTAGGTCTCTTGCTGTAATTTTGTCCTGTTCTTTCATTTGCGACCTGTTGCTCTGTCTCCTCGTTTTATCTGTCTGTGTCAGCTAGATCTACTGCTCTTGAAAGCAGTGGCCTTATGAAGAGGAGGTCCTATAATGCCCTGCAGTGCACTGACCCCTGTTCCCCAGAACCTGGCACTTCAGGGATGTCTCCTGTGTGTGGTGTGTGTACCCTGCTGTTGTGGCTGAGCCACTTTTTCCTTGAGGAAGGTCATCTGCAATGGCTCTCTTTGTGTGTTGTGGGCAGTGTTCGGTCCCTGTGGTATTGGTAGGTCAGTCTGGGGCTACCTTGGGCTTCACTGAGTCAGACTAGGTGTCTGTGAGATGGACTAGCATCTCACAGAGTTTTCCCTGCTTTGTCTCCTGAGAAGCTTTCTTTGGTGGATTGGGGCTGCAGTCAGACCAGTTCCCTGCCCCATCCCCCTGCCAGAGCTACAGTCTAACGGGTGCGTATGGTCATCTTTCCCTCTTCCTGGGGCTGGACTCTATTTCGAGTGGTGTTGGTCTCCGCTGGGGCTGCTTACACACTTCCAGGCCTGTGGTTCTGCTTTGGATGGCCTCTGGCCAAGAACATATTGGGGGTACATAGATCTGCAGTGTGAATGGGGGCTGCATGTGCAGGCCTTCACGCTGATCCTCTGCGGGAGGGGACCTGCTCTGCCACTGGAACCAAGGCTAGTGTGGCTGGAGGGGGCAAATCGGGAAGGGGAAGGGGAAGGGCTAGTGGTGTTAGCATGGTTTGACTGCTGCTGGTCCTTTGGGGGAGGACCTGCGGTTAGGGCCTGAAGGAAGCCTGGTTGGAGGGACTGCATCTGTTGAAGTGTGGGAAGGCAGGGCGGTTGTGTAAGCAAGCAGGTAGTAGATGTCAGTTCCGTGCTGGTTCTCACAGGTGGCTAGGGAGGGAAAAGGCACCTGTGAGCTCCTTTGTTCCTAGAGGAGTCCCCCCCGCAATTTCTATGGTTCCAGGACAAGCCCTGAGATGAATAAACAATTCCACCTCCTGAATGCCCCCAGCATTTTTCTAACTGCTGCCTCCATGCAGTATCTCTAAAGATGGGGTCTCCATTTCCTCACTCTCCCAGACCTGAGTTTTTTTTTAAAACTCCAGGTTTTAAGTACCATTGTAAGAACTAAGAAAATTCAGCCTCTGTGGTTTTCATTGTCAAATGTTATGGTGAGTCATCTTCCCTATGTGGGCTCCCCAGTGTGCTAATCTGTTTTTCTCCCCCTCACCAGCCATTGTGTCCCTCCCACAGGTCTATTTAGCTCCCCACTGCCTCTCTGCCCTTTCTACCATCTTTGGTGTGGCCTCTTCTCTACATTTAGTTGTGGAGTTTGTTCTGCTAGTCCTTGGGTCATTTTCTGGGGTATTTAGTTGTATCTGCGAGATAAGGCGAGCTTGGGGTCCTCCTACTCTACCTTCTCAGCATATTCATTTTTTTCTTTGATTTTCTAGTTCCATGTGATTGTGTTCAGAAGAGATGCTTGTGATGATTTCAATTTTCTTAAATTTATTTTTTGTTTATTTGTATTATGTTCAGCTAGCCACTGTATATATATAGTACATCATTAGTTTTTGATGTAGTGTTCAGTGGTTCATCAGTTGCCTATAAAACCAGTGCTCATCACAACACATGCCCTCTTCAACTCCCATCATCTGGGGACCCCATCCTCCCCCCCTACCCCCCTCTGAAACCCTCAGTTTGTTTCCCACAGTCCATAGTCTCTTATGGTTTATCTCCCTCTCTGATTTCTTCCTCTTCAATTTGTTGAGATTTGCTTTGTGGTCTAACATGTGCTCTGTCCTGGAGAATATTTCATGTACACTTGAAAAGAATGTGCATTCTACTATTTTTTTTAATGGATTGCTCTGTATATATATGTTTATTCCATCTGGTCTAAGGTATCATTTAAGGCTGGTGTTTCCTCATTGAATTTGTCTGGATGATTTATCCACTAATGTAAGTAGATATTAAATCCCCTCATTATTGTATTACTGCTATTTTTTTTCCTTTATGTCTGTGAATATCTGCCTAATATATTTAGGTGCTTCTAATGTTGGGTGAATAGAGACTTAGAATTGTTGGATTGATCCCTTTATCATTTTGTAATGCCCTTCTTTGTCTCTTGTTATAGTTTGTTTTAAGGTCTATTGTGTATAATCTAAGTATTACCACCTTGCTTTTCTTTTCATTTGCATAGAAAATCTTTTCCATCTCTTTACCTTCACTCTGTATGTGTCTATAGGTCTGAAGTGAGCCTCTTGTAAACAGATATAGTTGAATCTTGCTTTTTTGTCCATGATTAACTTAGGTCCTTGATTGGAGCATTCACTGCATTTACAATTAAAGTAATTATTGATATCTATGAATTTATTGCCATTTTGTTATTTTTTTTTTCTGGTTGTTTTTGTTGTTCTCCATTGCTTCCCTTGCTCTCTTCCCTTGCAATTTGATGACTTTCTTCGGTGTTATATTTAGGTTCCTTTCTCTTAACTTTATTGTTCTTGTGTGTGTGTATCTAAATAGGTTTTTGTTTGGTGGTTACCAAGATGTTCATATATAAAACCGTATGTATATAGTAACCTACTTTAAGCACGTTCTAAAAGTACCACATTTTTACCATCTCCTTGCCTCCTCCAATTTTTGGGACAAGTTTTGGAAGGACTGGCATTAATTCTTCTTTAAATATTTGGTAAAATTCACCTCTGATGTCATCTGGTCTTGGGCTTTTCTTTTGGGAAGATAATGATTACTACTTCAGTCTCCATACTAGTAAAAGTTTGTTCTTTCTATTTCTTTCTGATTCAGTTTTGGAGGTTTATTTTCGGAATGATTCCATTTCTCCTTAGTTGTCCAGACTTTTGGTATACAGCTTCTCATAGGAGCCTCTTAGTATTTTTGTATTTCTTTTCTATCACTTGAAATTACTCCTTTTTAATGTATAGTTTTGTTGATTTGGATTCTCTCTTTTTTTTCCTTGGTTAGTCTAAAGACTTGTCAATTTTCTTTATCATTTCAAAGCATTAACTCTAAGGTTTGTTAATTTTTGTATTGTCTTATTTTCTATTTCATTTATTTCTGCTTTAATCCACATTATTTCCTTTTCTCTCTTTCTTGCACCCTGCATCAAATTTTATTTTTTATTTATTTTTTCAGTGCTCCAAGATTTTTATGCACCACATCTAGTGTTCCATGTTACCCCAAAGATACAGATGTAGTGAAAAGAAGGGCCATATGTACCCCAATGTTCATATCAGCAATGTCTGCAATCACCAAACCGTGGAAAGAGCCATTATTTCCTTTTCTTCTAACTTTCGGTGGTTTCTTTTTTCTGGTTCCTTGATACACAGAGTTAGGTTGTTTATTTGTAATGTTTCTTGTTTCTTGATAGCCATTTATTGCTATAAACTCTCCTCTTAAAACTGCTTTTGCCGCATCATATAAGTTTTTATACATTGTCCATTTTTGTTTTAGGATCTTTTTAAAATTTTTATTTGTGATGAAGTGGTAGTATAATTTTGGTTAAACCTTTTTAATCTCAGATAGGATAATATATAATAAAATAAATCTGACTGTTCTGATTCTAGTTTGAAGATCATTGAATCAAGGCATCTGTGGCCCTGACTCTGTTGGACTCTGTTGTAGAGGTCAGTGCCTGGAGTCCTTAGCTTAAGGAGTGGGCACTGCCCCATCTCCTGGGTTGAGTGACTTGCTACATGGCTAACAGCACCTCCTCTAAGCCTTATTGTATTCTTGAAAGGACACACACATTTTGTATGAAGCTGAAGTCATTAAGTGATTTACCGTAAGTCATTAAGTGGTAATTTTAATCCTGGTGCAAATACTCCCTAACTCTACCATTATTATGCTCAAATATACAGTGAGCTTCCTGTTCTTGTCATTAGAGGCTTTTCAGTAATTATAAGACATAGTGGGAACACTGGGGCCCAAAGGGCTTGACTCATGCTCAAATTATCAAGTGCTGGTTGGCAACATGTTCAGTGGAAACAGTTGAAAGCTGGGTAAAGGCTCCCTAAAAACCTTTGTAGAAGGTTTACTTGTTGTTGGACTAAGCAAAGGAGAAGTTAGATGTGGTCATTGTTGGTAAGTCAAATATATAGGAAATTCTGGGAGATCAGATAGCTGACCTGTCTGGATTCTTTAATATATTGGATGTTACTGTCATACCTAAGTAACAAGTTTACAATCCAATCCCCAAACTAGAGTATTCCAAGGAATCACGTATACACATGTTCTTGCTAAATCCTATTTTCCTCCCTTTCCCATCATAATTATTATAATCTTCATCTTCCCTCTCAGTTTCATAACATGTACCTAAATAATATTTAGTTTTGATTGTTTTAACACTATAAATAAGCACTAAGCTATATGATTGTTAGGGATTTGTTTCCACTAACTTCCAAGCTATATAGAGCTCTAGTTCAATTATTTTTAATTTTTCTGTAATATCACTTAGATTTTTATTCATTTAGTATGTTATCCAGTCAAACATTTTCTGTTCCTATAAAGAATCTGAAAAGGAAAACTCTACATTTGGTCCAATAAACAAAAAATCCTGCCAAATAATGTTTCCACCTATCGTGTAGTTTCTAAACAGACACACCGGATGGGGCCACTGAAATTTTCTCAGAGTCCCTGTTTCATAAATAGGCCGCTTATATGAGCTATGGATTATGTGGAGCTGATAAAGTAGTTGTAGGCTCAGCAGCTACTTCGTGCCAACAAGAGAAGTCAGCAGATCAGTAACAATGTGTGTCACTTGCACAATGGCTGCTGCCTCCCTTCTGCCCTCCCAGTAGTCCAAGACTCTCCTTTGTGGCTCACCTTAACTAGAAACACACAGAGTGAATAGTGGAGAATGTACTTAAGCTTAGCCAAGTTGGCACATTACAAAGACATTAAAGAATCTGACACTTTTTCCCCCTAGATCAAGTGGCATTAATGTCTTTTACTGATAGATTTATCTGAGCTGGGGTGCTTTTTCCTTCTTTTTCAAGCAGGGGTCAAACTATTCTCTTGATTCAAATAATCTGCCGGCAGGAGTAAGCTACTTCTTGAACTCAGAGCTGAGTTGTCCTCTGTATTAGAAATCTGAAGATAGGGCGCCTGGGTGGCTCAGTTGGTTGAGTGACTGCCTTTGGCTCAGGTCATGATCCCAGAGACCTGGGATCGAGTCCCACATTGGGCTCCCTGCTCAGCAGGAAGCCTGCTTCTCCCTCTCTCACACCCCCTGCTTGTGTTCCCTCTCTGGCTGTGTTTCTCTCGGTCAAATAAATAAAATCTTAAAAAAAAAAAAAAGAAATCTAAAGGTAATAGACTCAGCCTTCTGCCAAAATCCCATTGATGCATTGAGGATGTTCCTTCCTTACCACTTTGCCTTTCTTATTACAAGGAAGCCTATTCCACAGCTCTTCTAAATGACCCTTTTACCCACTAGTAGAACGCAAGACATACTTCTCTACTCAAGACCAAAGTGGCCCAATACCAGAGTCAAAAGAAGGATCCAGGACTTCCCTATCCATCCAAACTTGATCTTTGTGATTTGGCTTAGTGATCCTCTGAAGATAAATGCTCCCTGCCCCATAAAACTGCCCACAGGCCTTGGCCTCACTGAAAAGTGCTACGATCATAACACTTCATCTGTAAACCCAGCCTCCATGGTCTACTTCTGCTCGTCATGTGGCTTTTGCAGTGCCACAGGGAGTGCAATGATAAGAGTTACTGGGGCCTTAAGGGCACCCTGATGTCATCTATTAGGATGGTGTCCCAATTTTTCCTTAATCTACTGAATGTCATCACCTGACATTTTTTTTTATGGTCTGTGATTACAGTGCACTAGAATAGGGGATTCGAACGCTTCAGGTTGGGGTGCCTGGGTGGCACAGCTGCTTGAGTGTGGGACTGTCCATTTCATTTCAGGTCACAATCTCAGGGTCGTGACATTGAGCCTCACTATGCTTGAGAGTATCCTCTCCCTCTCCTCATGCTCACTCTTGCTCGCTCTCTCTCTCTCTCTCTCTCTCTCTCTCTCAAGTAAATAAATCCTAAAAAAGAAAAGCCTCAGGTTTATGGAATATTGAAAGCAGTTTTAGAAGCAAAGCAATGTTGAGTCCATTCAATATGGAGAAGGTGTGGGAAAGAAGGATAAACTGGCTGCTGCAGTGTTTGAGAAGATGTATGTGAATTAAAAAATCTGGCTTTGGTAGAATTGTTACCTATCATGTGAAAGAAAGAAGGCATGGAGATTTTGGAAATGCAGTATGGAATTCTAGGTCTTAGTTGCCACACTGTACAATTATTTTAAAAAGTGCATACCCAAGTATGATCTGGGCTCTTTCTTTCTTTCTTTCTTTCTTTCTTTCTTTCTTTCTTTCTTTCTTTCTTTCTTTCTTTCTTTCTTTCTTTCTTTCTTTCTTTTTTTTTTTTAAAGATTTTATTTATTTGACAGAGAGAAACACAGCCAGAGAGGGAACACAAGCAGGGGGAGTGAGAGAGGGAGAAGCAGGCTTCCCGCCGAGCAGGGAGCCTGATGTGGGACTCGATCCCGGGTCTCCAGGATCATGACCTGAGCCGAAGGCAGTCGCTTAACCAACTGAGCCACCCAGGCGCCCCTGGGCTCTTTCAAGGAACCCAAGAAGAGAACATCGTCAGAGGGATAGTCCCCCTCCACCAAGGCAAATGGGGAGGAATACAAAAGCAAGGAAAATGTGTACTGCCTAGCAGAATACTAGAACCTTTTGCTTAAAACAAGATCTGTATTTAGATTTCAACACTAATTTCTGTGGTCTTTGCTCTCCACAGAAGTAGAGTTTGAATTTTCTTTTATAAAATTGGACAGAAAGCCTATTACTAGGTAGCTTAACTGAGGTTATCTGAATTCTCTTCAAGGCTTTTTTTCTCTAGTGTTTCATGTAATTTTTACTTACCTTTGTTTTTACATTCCCAGTCAAAACATTGTTTTCCAGAGTTTCTTAGGTTAGTTACTTTCCTTTTTACTGAAGTATAATTAAGGTACAGTGTTATATATTATTTTTGGGTATACAATGATTTAACAATTCTGTACATTACTCATGTATATATATGTGTGTGTGTGTGTATGCACACACACACACACACACACACACACACTCATGTATATATGTACAAGTGTACTCTTAACCCCCTTTAGCTATTTCACCTCTCCCTCCATTGGTCTCATCTGGCAACTAGCAGTTTGTTCTTATAAGAGAATATTATATACCTATATACCAACATCTGGGCAAATGGATAAATTCCTAGAAACCTACAACTTTCCAAAACAGAATCAGGAACAAATGGGAAATTTGAACAGACTTGTTACTAGTAACAAAGTTGAACTGATAGTCAAAAAAACTCCCAGCAAACGAAAGTCCAGGATCAGATGATTTCACAGGTGAACTATCAAACTTTTAGGAAGGAGTACCTATTCTTCTCAAACTATTCCCCCCCAAAATGAAGATGAAGGTGGTCAGCATCACCCTGATTCCAAAACCAGATAAAAACAATATAGAAAAAAGATAACTGTAGTTTATATATATAAAGCTGAATATTAAACAGTCTTTTCTCTGTCTTGACCTTCAGCAAGAAATGTGATTATCTGCCTCAACACTCTAACACTGTCCTAAGAAGTTAGAGGGAAATGGGGCTGATCCTAGTTGTTAATTCCTTGGATTCATATTTCCCTTCTTTTTTCTAAAGAAATGTGGGAGACCTTCCTCCAGGAGCTCTACAGTGATTAAGCAAGGGGGGGGGATGAAAAATCAATATATGAATGAAAAATAAACCACCTTTAAGCCCTTTCCTCAAAAGGTCTAGGTCTTGTAATCAGAGGATGTGTTATTGAGGCCCTCATCTCCTGATATATGGTCAATTTCACAGGCTCCTTTGGTGTGGCCTGAAGTCAGAAGCAGGGAAGGGGGAGAGATGTTCACACTACAGCTGATATTGTAATTTCAAAAACCTTGTCTTAATTATGGTAGCAGGAATGCAATGAATTAGAATTCACCTTTACTCTTACCAGGAAGGAAATGAAGCAACTTTTAAGCATGTCATGATACAAATGAGTTTCTCTGTGTTAATGAGGAAGGATACCAAGAATACCATGTTTTAACTCATCACTGGATTTCTGAGGTTGAGTTTTCCAGCAGCTAAGAATTACTGCAGGGAATACAGTTGTCCGAGCACTACAATTCTCCACTGAGAACTCTACACCTGACCAACCACACATCTACAGTCTTTTGACAATCTTTCCCAGTGCATGATAAATTTCTAATGTGTTGGGTTTTTCCTAGCAGCACCCTTTGTAGGACAGTAGATAGTCTTCAGTTTAAAACACAAAGGTCCAGAACAGCAATGCAGAAATGCTGCTTATAGTACGGACACAATGCAACAGGCAGGAAAACAAAATAGTCTTTAGTCCTATACCCAAATCCAGTAAACCAAAAAATCAAATTGAAGAAGGCTAAACTCTTACTTAAAGACTTGGAGCTGAATTACAGGGAGGTGGCAAAAAAGGCAATGATTCAGAAGCAGGTGACCAATGGCTCATTCTGGCTTCTTTAGAGAGTCATTGTGCCAGGGAAAGCCTGATGCTGAGTTCTGTCAAGAATGGTCAACCTTGGATGTGAGGGCGATGTGGCTGGCTAGGCGGGTGGCCCCTCCCTCCCTCATCACTCCATGTGCGTCCCTCCCGAAGCTGCGTGCTCAGTCGAAGAGGACGACCTTCCCTGCTAGAGGAGAGGACCGTTCTTTGGTCAAGGGTATACGAGTAGCTGCGCTCCCCTGCTAGAACCTCCAAACAAGCTCTCAAGAATGGTCAACCTTTCTACACTATGTCCAGCACAAACACTATGTAAATAGGAAAAGAAAAATGAACTAGAGTATTGTGTTCCTTTGAGATTTGTAACAGAAACTGCTTTCTTCAACCTTAAAACTGTTTTACCTCTGGCTCTTCACTAGGGGCCTCAAATACTGAACAAGGCAGAAATTATAACAGATACTTCTATTAATTTTTTTATTGACATGAACCTTCTTGTAACCAAGATAATCACAATGGAAATGAATATTGATCTAAAGCCAGGTTAAGTCCTTTCTGTATCATTTCTGTTATGCATACATTAGGGCATGGTCATACCTAAGTGGAGGAAACACGTTCTAGTTAGTTGCCTGCTGTCTTAGTTTAACCTTCCAGCAGCAGAAGACAGTGCAACGAGTACACAAATGCAAGCAGTGATCTTCAGGAAATACAGTATAGTGAGATGAGACAGGGAAGGATAAGGAAGATAATGGCACATTACCAAGCCAGCTACCACCAGGGAACTCTGGGTATTAAAGGAATCCCAGCTCAGGTCATACAGAAATTGCCCAATTTAAGTATCTCCATTGTGCACACTCATTGGCTGAGAGCAGTCCTTGGCATGAATGCCACAATACATAAAAAAACGGTGCAATGGGCTAGTCAGCCAACTACCTTCTCCCATCTCCAGCAAGTCCTGAAAAGCACTTCCGTGGCAGCTACGTCCCTCCTCATTTAATCATGGATAAGAAAGTTTATTCGGCAAAGTATGTGTTCAAAATCTGGGGTACATTCAAACACCAGCATTCCCTTAATTATTCTTGGATTTTGGAGTGCTAACTAACATCTTTACTTTTAGAAAATGATGTTCATCTAATGGTGGGCGGGGACTATTGGTGTATTTATTCTGTGAAAGAGGCTGAAGGACTGATAATTTTCCAGTCACAAGACCTTGCTCCCACCTATTCTCCACCCTCCTTACTAAACTCAAATCGACATGCCATCTGCGAAGCTTGAGCCCCAGTCTTGCATCTGTCATATGATTAACTGAAGTTCAATTTCCTCACACTTTCTGAAAATCTGAACAGTGAAAAAATTCCGAGAACAAAATTGAACTTACTACTGCCTCAGTCCATTCCACAAAAACCTTATGATACCTGTTCCCTGAGGGGTAGTCATCTTCAGCTGTTCTTAACTTTAGTAAGGACTTGAGCTAACAGCTTTGGGTGGGTGGGTTTTTCTTCTCCCATAATTCTCTAGCCCTCTTCAGAGTTCTCTCAGATAAATATAAGATTGCATTTATTTTCAAAGACTACTTGTTTTACCAAGATTTGAAGAATTCAGAAAGCATTGAGAAATTTGGAAGTTAACATGCAGTATATAAACCTCCATTCCCTCTATCCCACCCTAGGCATACACATTAAGAGGTTTCTTGGACCTAAGGAACTTTCTCACTTGACTATTAAGAAACCAGGATCGCATGGAAGGTTCTTCTCAAGATTTGTTCTTCTTGCAACAGGAATTACAAAATCGGACTGAGTCTTGAACTACAAAACTAACTTAGCACTCTTAAAGATTGAGTCACTATTTTTTTACACAATTAGGGCAACAAAATTCATTTATTTCTGTCTTGAGGAGGAAGGTACTTTTCAGATTATTACTAGGTTCATGCTAGACCAAATTATCAATTACCAACATCATGAAAAATTACTGGCTGCAGATCAACTACATGTTAAGTAACTGAAATCCAGGGTGCTTCACATTGTTCAAGGGCAGTATAAAAGTAACCATTTGAAGTCAATATTCACTGGGCTTGGCTAGCATATTTTGGTAATTCCCTTTGCACAGTTCTTATCATGAAAGCTTAGGTAACAGAGAGTTAGGAAAGTGAAATCTGAATGTGCTGGAAGAAAAAAATATAGGTGGTATGGAAAGATGTTTTTAATCTTTTTAATGTGTTGTGTTTTTTTTTAAAGATTTTTTTTTTATTTATTTGACAGAAACATAGCCAGAGAGGGAACACAAGCAGAGGGAGTCAGAGAGGGAGAAGCAGGCTTCCTGCCGAGCAGGGCACCTGATATGGGGCTCGATCCTGGGTCTCCAGGATCATGACCTGAGCCGAAGGCAGTTGCTTAACCAACTGAGCCACCCAGGTGCCACCTTAATGTGTTGTTTTAACAGTTGCATGCCAGGTCTCCAATGTGAAGTTGAACACTTTCCATCATTCCTTCAGTCAATACTGAGAGACTTTTCTTCAACTATTATCAATTGCTATTTTATAACTAGGTCGTCCCGACTCAGGAGGAAATATGTGAGTAGAGATCCAAAACCATTTTCTTGATTAGTTTTGACAAATAGAGAGGGGCTTATATTTTCTCTGTCAAATTATACCTACATTCTAACACCTACCTGAACAAAAGATTAAATGGCAGAGAGGAACATCTGGAAATCATCTCTTCTTCTTGCTTTAGGAATATTTATTCTATACTGTGTTTAATTCACCACAGACATATTGAAGACTTGATCATAGGCAGAGTTCTATAAACACTCTCTTTATAAATTTACTTTAAAGCCCATGGCCATCAAGAAAAATCACATAATGCCTGAAACAAGGTCATCCATGGAGATTACAAGTATAGTTTCTAGCTGGGTGGTTGGAAATCAAAGATCATAATCTTACATAGTGCAATATAGGGCCATCCCATGTGTAAAAAAGGAATAAATAAAACAGATGGGATGATCATGGAAGAAGGAAATTAAAGGCAGTCTCCCTATTATGGTAGACAGAGACACTGGAAATCTAAAAATTATTTCTGTCCTCAGGAGAAAGTCTTCATTCAAAGAGGTGACTGGTGGACGTCTGCTGGGGTGAAGTGGCTTTCCTAATACTAAACCTCAAAGAAATTTAATGGAAAGTGTGTTTTCTCTGAAAATACACCTCCATGAAAAGCTACGTAGCCTCTCTCACTGCAGACCAAGTTGCCATCTCAGATTCCCAATACCTTTGATGTAATTTAGGACTTCCACACTTCTCAAAATAATGAGGGAACAGCTATGGCCTAAGTATGACATTTTTCAATATTCCATAAGAGCTGTTACTTGAAGGTTCTTCTAGCTTGTCAATGTTCAGAATATTTACCTTAATGAAGTTCTTACTAGTCAATAACTGTGGTGAGTTCAGAAATGGGAAGTTACCAATGAGGTCAATCGGGTTGCATGGAAAATTACATTTCCAGTAATTATTTTGGTCTTTAAATTTTTTTTCTTAAACTAGACTGCTATCCTCTATGTAGAACAACTTAAATATAAACAGACTCCAGTACTTTAAGACTGTACTCTGATTTCTCAGGAGTATATGTAATAGAATGATATCTTAGTGCATGAAATATAATGAAGGTCTGTAGAGCTTCTTTGCTCTTCAGTGCATCCTAAGCTGTTGATATGAATCTGCATATTAAGTCTTCTAGATATTTGTGGGTAATGAGATCATTTCCCAAGAAATTTACCAAATTAGGTAGCAGAACCTAGGAAAGATAATCAGGAATCAAAGAGGACAAAATTAAAGATTCAACTTCTATTTCAGAACCAGGAAATACTGGAGCAGAACTTGTCAATGCACATAGAGGAGTTCATGTGTGATAGTGTTGAGACACTCGCTAGACATTAAAGTAAGTCCTAGGAAATTACCGGGTCTTTTTAATTGAGATATTCTTGACATATACTCTTGTATCAGTGGTAGGTACACAACATAATGATTTGATATATGTGTGAAATGGTTACTACAATAAGTTTAGTTAACCTCCATCACCACATAAAATTACAATTTTTTTCTTGTGAGAACTTTTACCATCTACACCCTTAGCTAGTTTCAAATATAGAGTGTTGTTAAATATAGTAACAGTGCTGTGCCCAGGACTTACTTAAAACTGGAAGTGTATACCTTTTGACCCCCTTCACCAGCCACTGGCAACCATCAGTCTATTCTGTGTTATTTACAAAGTTTGTTCTTTGTTTTTGAGATTCTAGATACGAGTGTGATCATGCAGTATTTGTCTTTTCTAATTTACTTCACCTAATACAATGCCCTCAAATTCTATCAATGGTGTTGCAAATGGCAGAATTCTATTCTTTCTCTTGGATGATTAATATTTCATTGTAAATATATACCACATTCTCCTTATCCATTTATTCAAATGTTGGTTGTTGTCTTTCTCTGATTGACTTATTTTGCTTCCCATAATACCCTCCAGTTTCATTCATGTTGTTTTGGGTTTTTGATGGCTGCATAGTACCCAACACCATTTCTTAAAGAAATTGTCTTTTCTCCATTGTATATTCTCAGCTAATTTTTCATAAATTAACTGACCATATTTGATTTATTTCCGGGGGCTCAAATGTGTTCTGTTAATCTATGTGTCTGTTTTTAATGCCTATACCGCAATGGTTTGATTACTATAGCTTTCTAACCTAAGTTGAAATCAGGAAGTGTGATGCCATTAGTGTTATTCTCCTTTTCCAAGCTTTCTTTGACTATTATGGGTTTTTCTGTGGCTCTACAAATTTTAGGGTTGCTTTATTTCTGTGAAAAATACCATTGAAATTTTGATAGGGATTGCACTGAATCTGTATATTGCTTTGGGTAGAATAAACATTTTAACAATATCAATTCTTTTAACTCATGAGCATGGAAAGTTTTTAATTTTTCTTCATCAATTTTCAGTGTTTGTCTTCAAACTCCTTGGTAAAATTTATTCCTAGTTATTTCATTCTATTTGATGCAATTGTGAATGGAATTATTTTCTCATGTTTTCTGATAGTTGAGAGTTCGTATATTGATTTTGTAACATTAAAACTTGATGGGATTCATTTATCAGTTCTAGTTTTTCGTGGTTCATGAGGGTTTTATACTATATCAGTAAATACAGACAGTTGTGCTCCCTTTTCGATTCAGATGACTTCACTCCTCCCTCCAGTTGATCTGGCTATGATATTTAGTGCTATGTTGCATAAAAATGGCAAGAATGAGCATCTTTGTCTTGTTCCTGATCTTTGAGAAAAAGCTTTCAGCTTTTTATCATTGAATATAACATGAGCTGTGGGCATGACCTATACAGCTTTTATTATGTTGAGAGTTTTTATCATGAATGAATGTTGAATTTTGTAAGATGCTTTTTATGGACCCCTTGAGATGTTCATGTGATATTAACCCTTCATTTTGTTAATGTATTGTATTACCTTGATTTTTGGAGGTTGATGCATCCTAGCTTCCTGGAATAAATGCCACTGTACCTTTAATATGCTACTGAAATCAGCTTACTAATATTTTGTTGAGAATTTTTGCACCTATGTTCATCAGGGATATGGGCTTAGAGGTTTTTGGTTTTTTCTGGTAGTGTCTTTGGCTAGGATACCAAGGTGATGCTGGCCACATAAAAGAGGAAGGGAAGTTTCCAAACTCATCTAATTTTGTGGAGAGTCCTAAGAAGGATTGGTAATAAATCTCCTTTTAATGTTAACCAGATTTCACTAGCGAAGCCAGTTGGTCCTGGACTTTGTTCGTTGGAAGATTTTTTTTTTTTTTTTTTTTTTTTTTT
>PITA01027488.1:0-15148 GCA_004023965.1 Spilogale gracilis | reverse complement strand
TGACTTTCACTAGGTCTCCAACCAGAGGCAGGATTTAAATGATTGGAGAGGTGGAGGTCATGTTGGGTTTGGGGAGCAGAATGGATCAGAATGAGCTATATCATGTTCATTCTGAAGAGGAGGAAGTTTGTGCCAGCAATAGTAAAGTTAGGGAGAGAGGCTGTGGTTAGATTATGAGGGCCTTGAAGATGGCTGAGGATTTGAGCCTGTGGGAAATGTGTTTTGAAAAAGAGAGTGACAGAATATTTTGAGAAAATGCATCTGATGATCGTGTACAGTAGAGCACAGTGGGAAAGAGCACGGGTATAGAATCAGAACCAGAGCCTTGATTATTTCTTTGCTGATAAACTTTGGCAAGTAGTTTATCCATTCTGTGCCTTAGTTTCCTCATTAAAGACATTAATTTATTAATTTTTATTTTGAATTATAGTGAAAACACCATTTCTTTGTTTTTAAAAAGTTTTTTTTTTTTTTAAAGATTTTATTTATTTATTTGAGAGAGAGGGAGAGAGAGCACAAGCAGGGGGAGCGGCAGGCAGAGGGAAAGGGAGAAGTGGGCTCTTCACTGAGCAGGGAACCCCATGTGGGGCTCAATCCCAGGACCCTGGGATCATGACGAGGCTTAACCAACTGAATCACCTACACAGCCCTTAAAATGGAGGTATTTAATAATACCACCAGCCTTTGGGGGTATTGCTTTTTAAAAGATTTTATTTATTTATTTGACAGACAGTGAGAGCAGGAACACAAGCAGGGGGAGTGGGAGAGGGAGAAGCAGGCTTTCCGCTGAGCTGGAAGCCGATTAGGGCCGGATCCCAAGACCCTGGGATCATGACCTGAGCAGAAGGCAGACGCTTAACGCCCAAGCCCCCCAAATACCCTGCCTTTAGGGCTGTTGTAAGGAGTAAATAAGATGAAATAGACAAAACACTTGGTACTTCTTAAATGTCTGGCACATATTTAGCTAAAAATATTATCTAAAAGGGAAGATTAATTAAAAATATTATATAAAAGGGAAGAGGATTATGGGGCCCCAGCTCCTGGTGGTGCCACCTGAGGACCCTGAAACTGGCCATGGAGTAGCCCAATGGCAAGGCCATTTTCGCCTACTTTACTGGCTTTATGGTTGCTGGAGGAAAGAACTGGTGCCCCCACTGCATGTAGTCATAGGAGAGGGGCTGAAGTGTGCTAGGGAACGCTGTGTTCATCTACTGCCAAGTAGGAGAAAAAGCCTTATTGGAAAGATCCAAATAATGACTTCAGAAAAACCTTGAAAGTAACTATACTGCTTACACTACTTAAATATGGAACACCTCAAAAACTGGTAGAATCTGAGTGTCTTCCGGCTAACCTCATGGAGATGTTCTCTGAAGATTAACATTTGGGATGGCAATTGTTCTTGGTTTCCTGATTTACTTTCATATAAAAAAATCTGCATGCTTGCTATGAATTCACATTAGTAATAAATAAGTAAATAAGTACATAATGATGTAAAAAAATGGTATATCTAAATAGAATGTGCTATTAAATGCTCATGAATCTTCAACAAAAATAGAAGAGAAGAGGCTAGGGTCAATGAGAGAGGGGAGACTATTATAATAATTTAATTGGTAGTTGTTCAGGCATTTTTCCTTATAAATAGCTCCATAGTTACTTTTGTTGCTGTATTATAGGTGGCCCTTCAATAAGATGGGGGAGGCAGTTAGGGGCATCAAACCTACCCTCTCAAGTCACAAATCTGGGTATAAATTTTGACTCTCCCAACTTAATTACTAATAGCCTACTGTTGATCAGAGTCTTGTTTTTTTTTTCTTAAAGATTTTATTTATTTATTTGACAGAGAGAGATCACAAATAGGCAGAGAGGCACAGAGAAAAAAGGGGAAGCACGCTCCCCCCTCTCCCCCAGCGGAGAGCCGGATACAGGCCTCCATCCCAGGACCTTGAGATCATGACCTGAGCCCAAAGCAGAGGCTAAACCCTCTGAGCCACCCAGGTGCCCCAAGCCTTGCTGATAATATAAAATGACTTAACATATTTTGTGTGCTATGTATATTATATACTGTAATGTTGCAACAAAGTACGTTAAAGAAAAGGATATTATTAAGAAAATTACACGTGGTGTGGGCACCTGGGTGTCTCAGTTGTTTAAAGGTCAGACTCTTGGTTTTGGCTAAGGTCATAATCCCAGGGTTGTTAAAATCCAAGGAGACCTTGGGTTCTCTGCTGGGAGGGGGGAGTCTTCTTGAGTTTTTCTCCCTCTCCCTCTGTACCTCTTAGTCATGCTCTCTCTCTTCTCTCTCCAATAAATATGTAAATCTTTTTTTTTTTTTTAAAGATTTTATTTATTTGACAGAGAGAAACACAGCTAGAGAGGGAACACAAGCAGGGGGAGTGAGAGAGGGAGAAGCAGGCTTCCCGCCAAGCAGGCAGCCCGATGTGGGGCTCGATCCCGGGTCTCCAGGATCATGACCTGAGCTGAAGGCAGTCGCTTAACCAACTGAGCCACCCAGGCGTCCCTAAATATGTAAATCTTTAAAAAAAAGTGTCAAAAAGAAAATTATAAGGAAGAAGAATTAGGTACAGTAGTTTAGTGTAAAAAAAAAAAAATCCATGTCTCGGCAGATGCACAGGTTCTGTCTCTTGCTTCTGTAGTGTTTTGAGGGCCCCGAGCCAGGGACACAGGTCCTTGCAGCCTGCCATCAGCCTCCCTTCTTTTCCAGTTGAATCTTCAGAAGTATCTACTCTGGGGCCAGACAACACCGTTTTCCCCTTTCCTTTCCTTTCCTCTTGTTTTCCTTCCAGATTTTATTTGAGACAGAGGGAGAGAGAGAGAGAGAAAGCACGAGGGGGTGAGGGGCAGAGGGAGAAGCCGACTCTCGCCGACCAGGGAGCCCAATGCGGGACTCCATCCCAGAACCCTGGGATCAAGACCTGAGCCGAAAGCAGACACTTAACTTACTGAGCCTCGTAGGCGCCACCTTATTTCTGATCAACCAGGGACTCTCAAGATTCCTGAGAATCACTCGGTGGAGGTGGAGGCCGCCTCAGACCAACCCCCTGGTCAAAGTGCACACGAGGGGCCTCTGCACCACCTCTTTGGGCTTCCCCGGGGGAGGTGGTGGCTCTGAGGGCCGGGGTCCCTTTTCCGCCAGAGGGCGCCAGGTGTGCCTTGAAGGCGCGAAAGCCGCGCGGCACTGCGCCCTCTTCCGGGATGGACAGAAACGCGTGGTGGTCGAAGTCGCCATGACCCTGGATGTTGGAGAATCTGACCCTGGATGTTGGAGAACCTGACCCTGGATGTTGGAGAACCTGAACCTGTGTGCCCTGAACCATGAGGTCCTGCCTGGACCGGGAGCGGACCGCCGTCTCCCTGAGTGCCTGGAGAACCACTTGCTGAACGAAGGGGAGAAACTCTTCAGGAGGATGGGCAGCCCCCCTAACTCCGCAGGCTGGCTGGCCCCAAGGCGGGGCTGGAGAGGCTGTCTGGAAGGGCTCACCTTTAATCACGACTGAGAGCCTCTGGAGCGGGGTGGCCCTGAGGGACCCTCTGCACCCCTGGGGTGTCAGGCCTTCTGCCCAAACTCTCTCTACAGTCACCGAGCAGCTTTTCGACCACCATGGAGGCCTTTCCCAAGGCGCGGACCAAATGGCAACAATAAAACTTTTCGCAGGGGGGAAAAAAACAATAAAAAACGGTATAAGTGGATCCATACAGTTCAAACCGGCGTTATTCAAGGGCAACCCTATTTGTTTTTGCGTCTGATTTGAACTCATGGAAGGCAAGAACCATCTTCAATGACGAGCCTGGTGTAAGATAAGTTACTAGTAGAAGGATGGAGGATATGTAACATGTACCCCCGAAATACTTGTTGAATCCCCGATTAAGATGTAGATTGAGTTGGTCAGAGCAGACAGAAAAGATGGGTAAAGGAGACGTGGTGAGGAAAGAAAGAATGATTGAAGCTGGCACCCTAGAGGCAAACCGAATGGTGGAGGTGATTTTAGGATTTAAGAGCTTGCACAATTGAAAAAAAGAGGACATTAATAGAAGAAATGAAGTCAGCAAAGAATGAGTTTTGGAAATGAAATGGTGAGTTTGCTTTTATTGCAGTTACTTTAAAGTTAGCCAGCCACTCATTTATTTCTTCAACAGAGAGTATTGTTTTTTTTTACATGTGAGATGAAATACTTTGCCCACATTCTGCTTATAAAGTAAAATATTGCATATCATTCCTATTTCCCAATTTTAAGTTTCTGTCCCCCTTTTTCTTTTAGCTGCCTTTTGTTTTGCTTATGTCGGAGGAATAGTTTTTCCTTAAGATTTTATTTATTTATTTATTTATTTATTATTTTAAAATCCAGGATCATTAGCATACGGTGTTGTATTGGCTTCAGGTGTGTAAGAGAGTGATTCAGCAATTCTGTGCATTACTCAGGGCTCATCATTATTGTACTGTTGATACCCTTCACTTGTTTAACCCATTCCATGATTTTCTTGTGTTCGTTCTCTTTTTGGCTTTAACACTATTCTTGTCTTGCTCTCTGTCCAAGAATTAACTTCTATCTTCTAAACTCCTTATAAGAGTTTATTTCTCTTTCCTTCCATGCTTTGCTGTCTCATCTTCAGTGCACTTTCTCTCTCTCCTCTTTCTTCCCTATTATGCCACAAAATCAGGGTTTCTTTTTTTTTTTTTTAAAGATTTTATTTATTTATTTGACAGAGAGATCACAAGTAGGCAGAGAGAGGAGGAAGCAGGCTCCCCGACGAGCAGAGAGCCTGATGCGGGCCTCGATCCCAGGACCCTGAGACCATGACCTGAGCTGAAGGCAGAGGCTTTAACCCACTGAGCCACCCAGGCGCCCCAAATCAGGGTTTCTTTAGCCCATGGTGCACCCTGTTCTGAAGAGCTGAGTTTTGAGCCGTAAACACGAAGGTAGTAATTGCAATTTAGTAGGCTGTGTGTATGGGGAGGTCGTATGTACTGTTTCTCTTGGATCTCGAACCAAACAATGATTCCTTTGGGGCATGTTGATAGTGTATACTTTTGCTTCTGATTACGTGGAATATTTTGGCAATGGTGAGATGAGAGAGGAGTGAGTGTAACGTGATCAAGTCAGGTTTTTTTTTTTTTTTTTAAGATTTTATTTATTTGACAGAGAGAAACACAGCCAGAGAGGGAATACAAGCAGGGGGAGTGAGAGAGGGAGAAGCAGGCCTTCCGCCGAGCAGGGAGTCTGATGTGGGACTCAATCCTGGGTCTCCGGGATCATGACCTGAACCGAAAGCAGTCGCTTAACCAACTGAGCCACCCAGGTGCCCCCCCAAGTCAGTTTTAAGATAAACCCAAGAAGAGTTAATGTGTTGGACTTCACAGAGGAATTCCTACGTAGGTGGGCCTTTTGTTTTTCAGGGGTGCAGTGAGATGGGCCAGCCAGCATAAGCCTGGTGTACAGAAAAGAGTGTCAGCTGGACAGGTAGAATTAGAACATTCAGGCACTTTAATTCTAAGACCTGAATTTAAAATCTCTTTTTCTTCGCATTCACTGCTTTACCAGGATCTATCCTGAGAAAGATCAAATGAAATTGGAATTCTGAGTGATTATCTACTGGTGATGGTTGAGTCAGGAGCAGTACCGAAGTTTATTTTGCTAGGCAAGCACTTAATTTATAGATTACACACATTAAATATGTAAACAAGACCTGAGGGTAGGAGGAGAGTTTTAAGTTGTTCAACAGAATATGTGGTTTGAGGCACTTAAGATATCCCACTGAGCACGGAGGAAACACAGTTTATAGATGGATAATGGATGTGCTAATTTGAAATCTCATTAAACTGATTTTCTAAAGATCTCTACCAGGTGATTTTTTTCCGCTAGATTAGTTAATGTTGTTTATGCTAGAAAGGAATGAAACTGTACTTGAAGAATGTTTATAATTCAGATGCTTCACAAATTCTAGTTGTTCCTCATTCCTAATTAGTGATGTTTGATGATTTATTTCTGCCTTGTTTCAATAAGCTCCTAAAAGGGGCGCCAGGTTAACCCAGTTGGTTAAGCATCTGCCTTTGGCTCCGAGTCTTGGGATCCAGCCCTACTACAGGCTCCCTATTCAGGGAGGAGTCTGTGCGTTCTCCCTCTGCACCTCTCCCTGCTCATGTTCTCTCTCTCTCCCAAGTAAATAAATGGAATCTTTAGAAAAAATTACTTAAAAATGGGGCGCCTGGGTGGCTCAGTTGGTTAAGCGACTGCCTTCGGCTCAGGTCATGATCCCGGAGACCCGGGATCGAGCCCCACATCTCACTCCCCCTGCTTGTGTTCCCTCCCTAGCTGTGTTTCCCTCTGTCAAATAAATAAACTCTTCAAAAAAAAATTAAAAAAAATTACTTAAAAAAAGCTCCTAAAAGAAAGATATCTATAGGAGATCTGTCTACATATCTACCTAAAATATATATATAAAATTTCTTTCAAGCAAATATCTATTTAAGATTGGGCATTTCCAAATTTATCTTTGCTAAGAATTCCTCTCTCCTTTTTAAGCTTTGAAAGCAGACTTAAAATTTATAAAAAGACAGAACATTGTTTTCAGTAAGCTGGATTATTTTTTCCACTTCTTCACTCCTTCTAGTTATGGATTATACATCTAAGCTTTTACTGTGTGGCCTGCAGTCTCCTTCTAGAATAGGCAGAGCATACATATTTTCTTATCTCATTGATTTACTTTGGAAAATATAATCTTATTTTTTATTGAAACATAATTCATATACCGTAACTTTATCACTGTAAAGTGTACAGTTCAGTAGTTTTCAGCATATTCATGAAATTGTGCAATTATTACCATTATCTAATTCCAGGATGTTTTCATTACGCTCAAAAGGAACCATATACCAATTAGCAGTCTCTCCGTACTCCACTCTCCCCGAGCTCCACACAGCCACTCATCTACTTTCTGTCTATGGATTTGCCTATTCTGGATAGGTCACATAAAGTAGAGTCACATATTATGTGAACTTTTCTGTATGGTTTCAGTCAGTACATTTTTTTTTTCTTAAGAGTATATTTACTTATTTGAGAGAAAGAGAGAGAGAGTGTGAGCAGGAGTGGAAGGAAGGACAGAGGGAGAGGGAGAGGGAGAGAGAGATGATCCCAAGCTGACTCCTTGCTGAGAGTGGAGCCTGACATAGGGTTCCATAGTGATCTCACGACCCTGACATCATGACCTGCACTGAAATCAAGAGTCAGACCCTTAACTGACTGAGCCACCTGGGTGTCCCTTACTCAGTGGAATGTTTTTAAGACTTATCTAAGTCATACTTCATTTTTTTTATGGTCAAATAATATTGTTTGTATGAGTATACCACATTTAGTTTATCCATGCATCAGTTAATGGACATTTTGGTTGTTACCACTATTTGGTTATTATGAATAATGCTGTTAGGAATGTTCATGTACAAGTTTTTATATGAGCAAATGGTTTCAGTTCTCCTGAGTATAGATACAGTAATAGCATTGAGCCATAAGATATCTCTATTGTGAAGAACTGCCCACCTATTTTTTATAGTAGATGCAACATTTTATATTCCAACAGTAATGTGTGAGGATTCCAGTTCCTCCTTATCTTCACCAACATTATGATTGTTTGTATTTTGGTTATAGCCATCGTAGTGGGTGTAACATTGTATCCTCTTGTGGTTTTGATTTTCATTTCCCTAATGGCTGATGGTGTCAAAAATCTTTTCATGTCCTGGTTGGTGAACTTTCAGTTGGCTGTGATGTGAGCAGAGGTTTTCTTTCTTTCTTTCTTTCTTTCTTTCTTTCTTTCTTTTTTTCTTTCTTTCTTTCTTTTTTTTTTTAAAGATTTTGTTTATTTATTTGACAGAGAGATCACAGGTAGGCAGAGAGGCAGGCAGAGAGAGGAGGAAGCAGGCTCCCTGCTGAGCAGAGCTGGATGTGGGCCTTCATCCCAGGACCCTGAGATCATGACTTGAGCTGAAGGCAGAGGCTTAACCCACTGAGCAACCCAGGCGCCCATGAGCAGAGGTTTGAAATCTTCCTATGTGATTTGACTTGGCTTCTTGTGCTTCTACTAGCTAGCACAAGAACATTCTCCGGTAGCTGCTGATCCAAAGAGAATAAGGAGACAAGTGAAGCAGACCTGATTCCAGTTCACAGTCTGCAGCCAACACCAGCCAGGCCCTATGCTCTTAAGCAAGATTACAGTAGTTTATGTCTATTTTTTTCAAAAAAGATTTTATTTATTTGATAGAAACACAGCTAGAGAGGGAACATAAGCAGGGGGAGTGAAAGAGGGAGAAGCAGGTTTTCTGCCAAGTAGGAGGCTCCAGGGGTCTCAATCATGACCTGAGTCGAAGGCAGATTCCTAATGACTAAGCCACTCAGGTGCCCCAGTTTATGTCTAATTTTTAAGGAATATACATTTTAAAAGATTTTATTTATTTTTTTGAGAGAGAGAAAATGAGAGACAGCTTGAGCAGAGGGGCAGGGGCAAAGAGAAAGGGAGAAGCTGACTTCTGAGCTCCCTCCCACTGAGCAGGGAGCTGGACATGGGGTTTGATCCTGGGAGCCCAGGAACATGACCTAAGCTGAAGGCAGATGCTTAACTGACTGAGCCACCTAGGTGCCCCATGGAATATCCATTTTTAAGAAAAATTATGTATATTACCTATATTAACAGAAAAAGCATTACCTTTATCTATGCACTACAACGAAATATAATAATTTAGCAACTTCTATGTTGAATCTATTCTAAAACTTAAAAATCAGGGGACTTTGGTCCACTGTTCGATCCTTGAATGATAGACCAGAAGGAGATTTTGAGACTATATAATCCAACTTCATCCTTTGCAGATGAAGAAGTTGAGACATCTAGGGCTTATGCTACATGCTCAGGTAACTTAGTTAATCAGGGGCTAAGCCATGAGAGGAATCCAGTTGTCTAGTTCCCAGGACAGGGTGCATGAGTTTTAAATGAACCCTGTCCCTTCTCTTTTTTTCTCTTTCTGCTGTCAACACTCAGTCTCAGCCCTAATGTTTCTCCTGATGGTATCTAATAGGCATGTGATAATAATAACTAAAGTGTTTTATTTATAAGTTAGCTGGAAAGCAAGAGAAGGGGAATAGATTATGCCTTCTTTTAGTCAACACCTTTACTGAGTGCTTACCATGTTGCCCCGGATTGTGTAAGACCCAGAGACACAGTAGGGCACAACAGGGATGCAAGTCAGGGTGGGAACTTCAGTCTATGTGATTGAATCAAGGTGGTACTTTAAAGGTAATTTTTGTTCCATGAGGAAATTTAGATTATTGGATTGTCAATCCATGTTTCACCCACAGTTAGTTCTCATTTCATTACCTGGAATACAATCTCACTTGTTAACTAAAATTACATGAAGGTGTTTTTCCACTGAGATCTGGAAACAGAACATACTTTGGGTTTCTTGTCAAGGATCGAGTGAATATCCCAGCTGACCGGAATGAACACATGTAATCTCAGGAGGGTCAGGCCATAGGGCACAGGTCGGTGGAAGATGTAACAGGGGATGTGGCACTGATCACACAGATTGCACAGCCTCTAAAAGGCAAAGATCCCATCGCAAAAGGAGGCAGGTGACAGCTTGGCGGTTCAGTGTGGTGCTGTAGACCCTGAGCCTCAGTTTTGGGGCCAGGAGATGGGTCACCTAGAGGATTTAGGAAATGAAGGTGTCAAGATACTGAGATGGGATGAATGGCAGAGATTAAACAGAAGATAATATGGGAGATTTACTGAAACTGAATAACGGGGGCAAAGCTTGTCCAATAGAATACAGAAAGAGCCTGGTTGCTCAAAGTACAATTCAAAACTGAGAGGGTAACCCCAGTAAAGCTTGTTTTAGGCTGAGCTGTCAAACTTTGCCCCTATCTTTTTCTTGCCTAAAGACTAGGTGAAGAAAATCAGCTTATAAATGATGTTGAGGCATTTCCAGGTATGGGGAACAGGGTCCGGGGGCTCTGTTGAGGTAAAGAGCCTTAACGTTGGAGATGGATTGGGCTGACACTATCTTACTGAAGAGGCTTTCCCACCATAGTGTGCAGGAGAATCACCTGGTAGGGTTATTAAGGCACAGATTTCTGGGCCCCACCCCCCGAGTTCTGATTTGGTAGGTCTAGGCTAGGGCTGGATGGTGTGGATTTTTAAGAAGTTCCCACATAAAGCAGATGAAGCAGGTCCGGGGGACCACATGGCATCCTCCTGTCTGATAGCATCGGAGGTTGTTCAGGCCTTAGCATGGTACTTGGTGGTTTGTTCCAGGAAGAAGCAGGAACCTCAGGGAACCTGTTAACTGAGTATATAGTAAAAACTTAACACTATTTTGTCAATAACTTTCAAACAGCACATTTTTTCCCCTACTCATATAGGTAAGATACATAATTTGCTTTAAAAAATTAGATAATCCTTAAAATTAGAGCAAGGTTAAATATTTGCCTCCCTGAGAGCAGGCCCTCCTCTGCTCTCTCATTGCTGTATCTCTGGCACACACTGCTGGTACATAATAGGCGCTCAGGAAGTATCTCTTAAGTGAGCAAATGCATTAAATTTGCACTTAATTTAAATTTGTATTTTATTGGGCACCTGGGTGGCTCAGTTGGTTGGGCGACTGCGTTCGGCTCAGGTCATGATCCCGGAGACCCAGGATCGAGCCCCACATTGGGCTCCCTGTTCGGCTCAGGTCATGATCCCGGAGACCCAGGATCGAGCCCCACATTGGGCTCCCTGCTTGGTGGGAAGCCTGCTTCTCCCTCTTTTACTCCCCCTGCTTGTGTTCCCTCTCTATCTGTGTTTTTCTCTGTCAAATAAATAAAAACTTTAAAAAAATTTATATTTTATTAACTTTCCTCTCTGGCAGCATTAAAAATAAGAATGCATAATAATTGATGGGAAGGGAAAAAATGGGGGCCCACAGGTGCCCCGGGAAGGTGCCCTTAGGGAGAACCTCAAGAAGTGGGTGCAGAGACTCCCCCACTAGGTGAGGGGGGTGGCTGGAGAGGGACACATCCGCAGTCTCATCCCTCTGCGCCTCCCCTCACTAAGGGAAGGCACGGGGCGGGTGATGGGTCTGCTTATCCAGCTTTCCACTGTGCTCCCTTGTCAGACCTCTCAGACCATAGTCCCTAATGAGCAGCGGCTGGAGTTGGGCTCCCTGCGATGCTCCCTGCGTGCTCCAGGCCACCTTGGCCGCTCACTGGCAGTCTGTCTTTCTTCTCTGCTTTCTCAGACACTATACCCTGGCGGTCAGAGTCTCGACTGCTGCATAGTTCGCTCCCACAGGCTGGTTGCAAGTCACGGGCCCTCAGTTTCCACTATTATGGAAATGGAACTTCTTGGTTATTTAAAAGAAATTGTAAGCACTAACCTGTTATCTGCAAGGTTTCCTGAGCTGCTCTAGAAAGTAGATAGTTTAGAAATGCAAAACTTGATTCCTGTCATCATCCAGTGACCTGTTCTCTTTTACCCCCGTGTCTCTTGCTTCCAAGCATTTCCAGTTTCCCTTTCAGTCAAACCTGTAATCATCTAGAACAAAAGTTTTCACTCCCTTGCCTTCTTAAAAACCATGAAATCTTGGGGGCGCCTGGGTGGCTCAGTTGGTTAAGCGACTGCCTTCGGCTCAGGTCATGATCCTGGAGACCTGGGATCGAATCCCACATTGGGCTCCCTGCTCGGCGGGAAGCCTGCTTCTCCCTCTCTCACTCCCCCTGCTTGTGTTCCTTCTCTGGCTGTGTTTCTCTCTGTCAAATAAATAAAATCTTAAAAAAAAAAAACAAAAAACAAACCATGAAATCTTGGATTCAAATGAACCTCCTGTAAAAATTCAATGTATGCACACCTGAGTAGAGGTGTCCTGTGCTCTCCACGAACCCAGCCACGTCACCATTTACAGCAGTTCGGGCCAGCGTGGTACACGACAATAAATCAGTGAAGACAGAACGACACAGCTATTTCCCCAACAATTACATTCTGGGTGCCTCAGAAAATGACTGCTTTGCCGGATGCTCATTTCAAACAGTATTAGGGAAAGGAAATAAAATAGAATCAAATGCTGAGAACAGGGGAAGCTATTTGTGCTTTGTCTCCTGAAATATTCTTTTTTTCCCCCTGGGGATTTTAATCTGACCACAGGCAGAAAGGTGGTCATTAGACTGAGATGGTATCTTCTTTCTTAAATTCTCTCTACACTGTTTGTACGTGGTAATAATTGGTACTCAGATGCTAACTATGCACAGAAATGAAGGAGATGAAATTGGGTCCTAGACAGCACCAGCTTCCCTAACGCTTGTACTCCAGAAGAAGCCCGGGCTGAGATGGGAGGAGCAAGAGTTCAGGGGCAGAAGACCCATCCCCGTGCTGGCTGCCAGAGCTAAGGCAAATCTCTGGGCCTTTGGGACCTTCAGTTTTCTAGATGTAACACGGGGATGGTGATACTTGTTTTGCCTCCTTCATGGGAGATGCCGGGACTCCGTCTGCTGGGATAGGGGCTTAAATCACATTCAGATATGCGAGAGTGTTTTATCTAGTAGGAAACAAATGTGGGCTTTTGTTACGTGAGAATTTGAGAAATCATTGTGGGTGAGGTGTGTAATTTTTTTTTTTTTTTTGCAAAGGTGCACTGTGCATATTAGACTGTCTGTGGCTCTGAGGAAGCATGGGACCCGTAGACGTGTATTTAGGAGATAAATAATCCAACGAACCCTTGAATTGAAAAGGGCATTGTCAGCTGCCATTTGTTTGTTAAGCATCTTCATTGTGTCAGGCACTGAGACAAGGGATCCTCATGACAGCCTTACTAAGTAGAAATAACTGTTCTCATTACAAAGGAGGAAGCTGAGGACCTGGGAGTTGACGGTAACTTGTACCACGTCATGCAGAGTGTGAGGGTCGGAGCCAGGACTCAGACCTCTCCCTCCTCCTCCACTTTCTCCCCACCTCTCTGCCCTGCATCTTCCTTTTCCTTGCCCATTCACTTCTGTTCCTCTTTCTCTGTACACACACGTGTGCGCGTGTGTGCACACACCCACCCAGATATGTCCATCCCATATTTAAAACTAAGTACAGATTTTATCATTATTAGCCAATTGGATTAGTTTTCTTGTTAATTTATAGGAACCATATCTTAGTGTTTTTAATTTTCATGTTTTCAGTTTTTATGTCTTAATATTTGAAAATAGGGCTATAGATTATCATCTTTCAAATAAGACCTCGTAGAGCACCAGTTGTTGCATCTGACATCAAATCTATACTTTAAAAAGTATGACTGCGGAGTAAACTAATCCTGTTTCTTTCAATGTTACATTAACTCTCTGACATGCTGGGTTATTCATGTAGTAAAAAGCCCTCTCACAGAAGAAAACATTCCAGTTTTAACTAAAATTTGACGTGATAGCAGTTAGATTTGGTATTCTTTTTTTTTTTTTTAAAGATTTTATTTATTTATTTAACAGAGAGAAACACAGCAAGAGAGGGAACACAAGCAGAGGGACTGAGAGAGGGAGAAGCAGGCTTCCCACGGAGCAGGAAGCCCGATGTGGGGCTCGATCCCAGGTCTCCGGGATTATGACCTGAGCCAAAGGCAATTGCTTAACCAACTGAGCCACCCAGGCCCCCCAATAAAAGTATATCTTGAGGTGTCCATTTGAATAACAGAGACACACGCTCCTTCTCTGAAAAATGTTTGGAAAACAGTTCTTCATTAGAATGAGCTTCTGTGTTTCTTTTTTCCTCCCCAGTTTTATTGAGATATAACTGACATATAGTATGCAAGTTTAAGATGTACAACGTGTCGATTTGGCACATTTAAATATTGCAGAATGATTATTAACATAGTCATCACATTACCATTTCTTTTTTTGTGGTGAGAACACTGAAGATCTACTTTCTTAGCAACTTTCAAGTTAATAATATAATATTACTAACTATATGCTAATAATACAATATTACTAACTATAGTCACTGAATTGAACATTAGATCTCCAGAACTTATTCATCATATAGTTGGAAATTTGTACTCTGACCAATATCTCCCCATTTTCTCCACCCTTGAGTTTCTGGCAAGCACCATTCTAGTCTCTGTTTCTACCAGTTTGGCTTCTTCAGATTCCACATATAAGTAAGATCATACAGTATTTATCTTTCTCCATCTGACTCATTTCACTTAACATAATGTCTTCAAGGTCCATCCATGTAGTTACAAATGACAGGATTTCCTTTGTAATGGCTGAATAGTATTTACTATTATATATAATATTCTACATATTACATATACATCACATCTTTATACATTCTTGTATTGATTGGCACTGAAGTTGTTTCCATATCTTGGCTATAATGAATAATGCAATCATAAACAGGGGAGTGCAGCTATATATCTCTTCAGATTCTGTTTTCATTTCTGTTGGATGTATGCTTTGTAGTTGGATTGCTAGTTGGATCAAATGCTAGTTCAATTTTTAATTTTTTGAGGAATGTCAATACTATTTCCATAGTGGCTACACCACTTTACATTCCTACCAGCAATGCACACGGGTTCCCTTCTCTCCACATGCTCAGTAACACTTGTTATCTCTTGTCTTTTTGATAATCTACAGTCTAACAGCTGTAAGGTGATATCTTGTGGTTTTGATTTGCATTTCCCTGGTGATTAGTGATATTGAGAACCTTTTCATGTACCAGCTGCTTTTTGTAGGTCTTTGGAAATATGTCTGTTCAGTTCCTCTGCCCATTTTTAATCAGATTTTTTTTTTTTTTTTACTATTAAGTCATATGAATTCCTTATATATTTTGAATATTAATTCTTATGGGTTCAGGTCTTATGTTCAAGTGTTTGGTCCATTTCTAGTTGATTTTTGTGTATGATGTAGGAGTCCAGTTTCATTCTTTTGCATATGGCTTACCAGTTTTTCCAGTATCATTTTTTAAGAAGATTATCTTTTCCACATTATATATTGTTGGTTCCTTTATCATAAATTAATTGACCATGTATGTGTGGTTTATTTCTGGGTGCTGTATTCTATTCTCTTGGTTTGTTATCTGTTTTTAAGACAATACCACACTGTTTTGATGATTGTACCTTTGTAATATAGTCTGAAATTAGGACACT
>PITA01027487.1:0-20896 GCA_004023965.1 Spilogale gracilis | reverse complement strand
GCCAAAGCCACGGATGCTCGGGCCTGCAGAGTGCTGGCTCAGAACCGAGGAGTGAATGTGTCGTCTTGCTGAGCCCCTTAGCAAGGGGTCAGAGCTCCGCATGGGTGAGAGGGAAGTGGAAGGAGCTTCTGGCCCTGTGCTTAGGGTGCTGCAGGCTTCCGGGGGGCGGGGGCTGCCCCTGGCCGCAGGAAAGACAGACAGACCGCAGCCTACTGCCGCCTCTGAGCAAGCTCCAGGGCAATGAGAAGAGCAGGTACAGCACCCTCACACAGCAGGGAGGGGCCCACATGGGTCTCTGTCCTCAACAGTGTGTCTTAGGGCAAGGGCAGGCCCTTGAGGGCTCAAAGTATGTGCCCAAATCCACCACGTGGAAGACGCAGTGTGGCTGGTTCAGGAAGCATCACTGGGGTGACAGCGCAGAATGTGGGTGCCTCCAGGGAGAAGCACCAGGCTGGAGACATTCCCGGGGCTTTCTAGACCCGGACAGTGCTGAGAAGGGCAAGGCATGGTCGGACACACTATCAACTCCCCTGCTTCCGCTCGGCTTGGCAACAGCCTTGCGACTGCTGCTTCACCAGGCCCTGTAGCCACTGTGGCCGTTCCAACCTCGGGCAGCGAGATGACCGCCGTCCCTGCCCTCTCTCAGCCAGGTGCCCTTCCCTCTAGCACACAGTGAACGCAAGGTTGTGCTCACCCAGACCAATGAGTCTAAATTCAGCACTCAGCCGTGTGCCCAACTGACCAGCAGGAATCGATGGAAAGTAAGGTGTTCTGCGAGGGGGGCTGGTCCCGTGCCAGGGAGTGCATCCACTACACACCTATGGCTCCTGGGGGACTGTTTTTTCACTGAAATCAGATCATTTGGGGCCAATTTAAAAGGTAGGTAGGTAGGTAGATAGGTAGGTAGGTAGGTAAGTAGATAGTAGATAGATGACAGATAGATAAATGATAGATAGATAGATAGATAGATGATAGATAGATAGATAGATAGATGATAGATTAGATAGATAGATAGATAGATAGATGATAGATATATAGATGATAGATTGATAGATGATGATAGATAGATGATAGATTGATGGATAGATGATAGATTAGATAGATAGATAAATGATAGATAGATGATAGATGATAGATAGATGATAGATTGATAGATGATGATAGATAGATAGATAGATGATAGATAGATAGATGATAGATAGATAGATATAGATAGATAGATAGATGATAGATAGATAGATAGATGATAGATGATATAGATGATAGATAGATGATATAGATGATAGATAAATGATAGATGATATAGACAGATAGATAGATGATATAGATGATAGATGATAGATGATAGAGATAGATGATAGATAGATAGATATAAATGATAGATAGATGATAGATAAATGATATAGATGATAGATAAATGATAGATGATATAGACAGATAGATGATATAGATGATAGATGATAGAGATAGATAGATAGATAGATAGATAGATAGATAGATAGATAGATATAGATGATAGATAGATGATAGATAGATGATAGAAAGGTAGAAGATAGATATAGATCATAGATAGATAGATGATAGAGATAGATAGATGATAGATAGATAGATGATAGATATAGATGATAGATGATAGATAGATGATAGATAGATAGATGATAGATAGATGATGGATAGGCAGATAGATAGATAGATAGATAGATAGATAGATAGATAGATAGATAGATAGATAGATAGATGATAAATAGATAGATAGATGATAGGTAAATGATAGATGACAGGTACAATGTCACTACATCTTCGAGAGAGAGAGGACTTGGGACATCCCAGGGCCACACCACATACAGTCGTCCATTCTCTGGGGCCTTTGGCTATGATACATCCTGTCACCTGATCCAGCTCAGGACTGGGTTGTTGTCTATCTACACCAGAGAATCCATATTTAGATTCAAACTCTTGTATTGAGCTAATCAAGATGTATAGCTGGGACAAGACGGGGAACAGTTAGCATTCTTCTCAACCAACTAATGTCTTCATTCCCTGGATACAGGCCAAGGACATTTTCTTAAATATTCATTTTTCTATTTGGCTTGGTACATGATGTATTCCCAGTAAATAGGAAGAGAGCCTGAATTAGAGGAGAGCTGGTGAAGAGCTGTACCGTGTCGCAGGGGGCACCTCACTGAAGGACTTCCCTTTACTCCCTCAAGAGGTCCTGTGCAACTGGAAGAAATGGATGGTCATTGTCCAACAACAGTGCCGGGCTTAGAAACAACTCAGGCCACTCCAGGATCCCGTCACCCTTCATTTCTGTCCATGATGGAATGAGGTGTGGAGGTCCCCAGATGACGCCCCTTCATTATCATTCCCCAGAGAGATCTAGCTACTCCAGGTACCCAAACCAATCTCTATCTGGCATCTTGTTCGTTCTGAAATAATAGGTCTTTTTAGAATAACAAGGACCTTACGTTCGAAGAGGGCGTTGCACATGGATCCAGCTCCATACAGCAGCCTTACGCCAGGCCTGACACGATACAGACGCCGAGCTCAGGAGGCTCTCATCTGCAACATCACAACAACGCTGGCACCACCGCCCTCCCTAACACGACCAGGAGACTGCAGAGCTCTGCCCGAGTCTCCCAGAAGCCTGGGCAAGGAGGCACGTGGCTGGGGGATCTGATACCCCCAGAGGAAGATGGGTGACAGCCCAGAAGTCAGGCTTCCTCCAACATCAGACAGGATGTGCAGTGGGAACCAGAGAGGGATCTTCTCCTGACCCAAGTCCCAGGGCTGTCGGAGCCCAATTCACAAGGAAGTAGGGACAGCAGTGGAGGAAGCCAAAAGCAAACAGGCTGGAGAGAGAGAAGCCAGAGCCCAGGACCACCTACCCTGGGCACAGAGAGAGTCAAGGTCTAGCAGCAAATGAATGAACAAAACAAGAATAGTTGCTCAATGTCTGAAGACATTTCCGGCCATCACAACTGCCCATCTAGTGGGTAGAGAGCAGGAAGCGGTGGACGTCTTACAAGACAGAGGACAGCAACCAGGATGGAGAGTCAGTCAGCCCCAAAGCTCAGCAGGGTCAGGAGCCCTGCCCCCCAGGACTCACCCTGCTCACGGCAGCATGAGCATTTAGAAGACCAGGTCTGCGTGAGCCACGGGCAGGTGCAGCACCACCCGCCCGGTGAGCTTGGAGTCACTCTGCTAGCACTGCTCAGGGTCCCTCTAGGATTTGTACATGGGGAAGGCAGGGGAGAGAACTCCTCTGGTTCAGAGGAAGCCATGGGCTCCACATGGAGGGGACTTCAGTGGTCAGTTCATGCTGAGGAGGACTCAGGTCTCCTCCTGGCGGCCAGGCTCCCTTCCTCCCCTGCTCCAGTGCTCAGGACAGCTGTACTGTCATTTCCATGACACTGTCCACGTGCTGCAAGGGAGCCGCGTGCCTCCAGCCCCCCAGCTCCCAGCTAGGAGTCAGATCCACACGGTTAGAGCTGGTCATGGAAAGGGTATCGGGTCTTCTCAGTGAAGAAAGAGAGGACCACAATTGAAAACAGAGGTTGGATGAAGTTCAGAGAGGCCATGGGAAGATGTGGGCTTTAATTTGGTCATCCATAGTATTCATCCATTCAGAGCCCTTAGACACCAAAGAGACGAGAACCAAATATTCAAGACCTCGTGGCACCCTGGTTCGTGTCAGGGAAATTCCCCTCTGTTGGGTACAAAGGCCGTGATGGGCGCTTGGGTGACAAGACAGAAAGTGCACAGTCTGGGGGAAATGCACGGCCTCCTGGGAGAAAGTACAGGGGCAGAAGCCAAACTATGGGGGACACAGTTCAGCATTACAGTACCCAAGCCTGTCCCATCCCGGTGACTGCCACCCCTCGGGCACAGACACAGCCCATGGTCATCCAAATGGCTCACCGCTCCTCCCCTCCACCCCTACCTCAGCCCCAGCCACGTCCGCCCTCCTGTCCATCTATACAGTACCCCAGAAGCTGGCTACAGGATGGAGGTGGGCGATGTCTAGGCTGTAGTGATGTCGCCGGGGGGGGCCAGCCTCGACGGAGATGTGGGTCCCGAACCGCGGGATGTCTGGCGGGCGAAATAATGACTCGGACACGGAGATCTGATGTAAGCTGACAGACCCGAGGTCAGTCGGGAGAGACCTATGAAGCCGGCTCAGGCTCACACTCTGGCTTTTTAGCATTGGCTCTCTAGCTCCAGCTCTCTAGCTCTGGCTTTGGCCCTCTTGCTCTGCTTCTCTCTCCTCTTCTGTCTGTCTACTCTCTGTCTGCTTCTCTTTCTGCTGCTTGCTTTGCTTCTCTGTTTCTGTCTCTCTTTGCAGGCTCTCTCCTCTAAGGCTCTCTTGCTGCTTCCTCCCAGGCCCTCTGCCTTTGTCTCTCTTGACAGGGGCCCCAGTCTTTTATTATTTAAAAGTGAGGAAGTTGGGTGGTGCAGTTAAATCTGTAACTGCTTTTGCACCCACCCTAGAGACAGGATTAGTATTGTTACTGCAGGGTGCAGAGTGATTGCTTAAACTCACAGAAGTTGAGACCATTGATGCACAGGGATCAAGAAATACAGATAAGAGATACAGAGATACGATTACCAGGAGGAGGATTAAATGGAACTATATGTCTTGAATAAGCACACAAAGGACATATTCCCCCACCCACAGGTACACGGCTTTCCGGATTCTAGGCGGGGGGGGAAAGCCCAGAGGGGCTTTCATTCACATTCACAGGTACCTCCACCAAAGTTTTCCGGTGGCTTGGGCATGGCAGGAGGGGCGGATCACGCACTGTCCCCCACGATCTCCCCCTTTTTTATTTTAAATAGAGATCATTCCTTTCCCAGGATTGAAGAGACTATGACTGCGCCTGTCTTAGGCGTCCCCTCATCCATTTCTCTCTTACCTGTCATTGGCTCATATCTTCCTCGCAGACATGGCCTGTCTTAGGTAGAGAGGGTGGAGAGAGAATCTTACCCGTCATTGGCTAACCAGCCCCTCTTACACATTTTCCACTGGGGGAGGGGAGGTTTGCAGATGCAGCCCATGCAAGTGTACCTTTATCTGCCATAGTTCTTTAGCATATACCATAAGCTCAAAGGAAGTAGACATACCAGTAGCAAGAGACATGTTCCAACTGTAGCCATGGAAACAAGGAAATGAGGGAGGCCACCTGTGCCAGAGAAGCCTAGTGGGAGATATGTAAGTGCCCAGAGGTCATGTCTAGATGACGATGACCCAGGCTACCAAGGAAGAGTTCACTTAACAGGTAGTATTACGTAAGGGGGTTTGATTGACAATCATGAAATTGACATTTAGTGAGACACAATTGGTTAATATGCAGGCAGAACAAGTGATAGAATAACCATCATTCATTTTTAAAGTAATATTAAGAGTCCTTTACGCTCAGCAGACAGTCAGCGATTTTACTGAGTCAGGTGCTGGCAGGGGCGGTGCCCAGTACGATCTGGAATCCGTAGGGAGAGTTAGTGTCCTGTGGAAAGACACAAGCACTCCTTGCCCCCAGGTTTATACCACATCTGGTCTTGGATAAAATTACCTTCTTTTAACCTCAACAAAAATGCATTTTCATTTTTTATTTTTCTTACTAACTGTAATACGAATCAATTTTAAGAGGTGGAATAAAGGGACCAATATCTTCCCGAGAAGGCGTAACAACTATAATATTTTTCTCGGGAGGTGCAACAGTTTTAACATCCTTTTCAGGAGGCACGGTAGCTTTACATCCTTTTCAGGAGGCACGGTAGCTTTAAGAGTTTTTGGCTAATTTCTTTCTATAAAGAGCTCTCTTTCTTTAGAATATGGCCCATACTTAGAGCACCCCTCCTCTGTTCTTTGACCAGCTTACAGGGGACAGCCTCCCAAGAAGGCTCTCCCTCCTCTGCTATAATAAGAGGAAAAGCCAAAAGACTCTCACCTTTGGCCCTGGCTTCACGAGCGGCCAGCAGTAAGCGAGAGGTGGGTTTAGGCCTTTTCTTATCATTTTTAGGAGGCCGGCGTAGTGGAGGCCAATCTGGATTAAGATATTTAGCAGCCTCCTCCTCCAGGTCAACCTCACCTCCAGGATCAAAAGGCTTCTCTTCCTCTGTTTCGCATTCTGAAGAGTCTGAGGAAGAGGACTCAGCCAGATCCACTACATAGGCCTTAGGGGCCGATGGTTTAACAGTTTTAGTGGGCAGCAAGGCAAAGATTGTGCTTTAGCCTTAGCCTTCCCTTTTTCATTAGTTTTCTGCAGTAGAGGAGTAAGTTTCCCATCGAATATCTCCTCATCCACTACAGAGCTTGCAGAGAACGGTAAGTCCATTATTTCAGCATAAGTCATTGCCTGTTTGACCACAAACCAATACAGCAAAATTTTACACAAAATTCTCTTATACATGCTATCTCCCACTGACTCAACTTGTCCCATATTAACTAATTTCTACCTACCCCTTCTCAGCCTTACTCTTTGACTGAGGGGCCCGCGGATTCCCTGGGTAGGGTCCTCACCAGATCGACGCAAAAGAACTTACCCTAAGTTCAGGGCCCCACGTTGCGCGCCACTTGATGCCACCGGAGAAGCCAGTTGTGTGGGTCCCGAACCGCGGGTGAAACAATGGCACAAACACGGAGATCTGATGCAGACCTGAGGTCAGTCAGGAGAGACCTATGAAGCAGGCTCAGTCACACGCTCTGGCTTTTTAGCATTGGCTTTCTAGCTCCAGCTCTCTAGCTCTGGCTTTGGCCCTCTTGCTCTACTTCTCTCTCCTCTTCTGTCTCTCTACTCTCTGTCTGCTTCTCTTTCTGCTGCTTACTTTGCTTCTCTGTTTCTGTCTCTCTTTGCAGGCTCTCTTGCTGTTTGCCAGCTCTCCTGCTCACTCCTCTAAGGCTCTCTTGCTGCCTCCTCGCAGGCTCTCTGCCTTTGTCTATCTGTCTCTCTCTGCAGGCTCTCTTGCTGCTTCTCCCTTCAGTCTCTCTCTTGCTGCCTCCTCCTGGCAGGCCCTCTGCCTTTGTCTCTCTTGACTGACAGGGGCCCCAGTCTTTTATTATTCCCAAGTGAGGAAGTTGGGTGGTGCAGTTAAATCTTTAACTGCTTTTGCACGGGTCCTAGAGACAGGATTAGTATTGTTACTGCAGGGTACAGAGTGATTGCTTAAACTCACAGAGGTTGAGACCATTGAGGCACAGGGATCAAGAAATACATTACCAGGAGGAGGATTAAATGGAACCAGGTCTTGAATAAGCACACAAAGGACATATTGCCCTGACCCACAGGGTATGTGGCTTTCCGGATTCCAGGTGGGGAAAGTCCAGAGGGGCTTTCATTCACATTCACAGGTACCTCCACCAAAGTTTTCCAGTGGCTTGGGCCTGGCGGGAGGGGGGATCACGCACTGTCCCCGACACTGTAGGGCACCTGAGTCCAAAAGCTCATTGCAATGCAGTTGCTCCTCAGGCCTGGGGCAGCAACGTCAGTGGAGACCCGACTTTTCACCCTGCACTCCTGGCGGCTAGTTCAGTTCTTACGCTTGCACTGACACTGCTCACAAATGCCGGACGCGACCCAGGCACGCCATCACTGACACGCGTGGGAGTGCCCCTGCCCAGACCCATGCACAAGACGGAGACGTTCTTCAAGTCTGCCTGAATGTTGGTGGGTCCAAGCTCCTGTCCGTGGTCAGTGAGCAGCCACAGTATGTTCATCCACTCAGCAGATGGTCATCGCTGCACCTGTGTCCATGCTGGGCAGAGCTGAAGGCCGAGGCCTCATTTTCCACAGAATAAGAAGACCACCTACTGCATGATAATAATCTTGTGGCTGAAGAATTGATTTGGGTTGTGCCCTTTAGTCAAGAGAAACATCTGAGTCCAAGGGTAAAGCAACAGTGACACTGAGGATAACAGGGAGTTAGAGAACAGGGCACAGTCAGTCACCAGGCTCTAGGGATGGAATTCCTGTCCATGCCAGGGGCTAGGTGCTACACACTGTTGTGACCCTTATAACCTGGCAGGAAGACCAAACTTAGAGAGGGAAAAAAATTGTGCTAGGTCACACAAATAACAAACGTCCGAACCTTGCTGCAGTTCCCCCTGAATCCAAGCTTCCTGGTCTTAATGGCCCAACACATGCCTTACAATCGAGTCCAGTGTGCTTGCCACTGGTGCTCGGGAGAAACAGCGGTGGCCTTTCCACTTTTCCAACAGTATCAAGTGTCAGATGTGAGGTTCCAGGACTAAGGTCCGGCGTGCTCGCTCCACTGCTCTGGACTGAGATTTCTCAACCAAATCTGTGTGTGGCGGCCCAAAGGCTCAAGCTGCCTATCCCTCAGGATTCCGACCCCATTGTCCCCACAACGGGAAACCTAGCTTGTCCCTGTGCAGGACCCTGATGAGGCTGTGTCGCTGCGCAAGCAGAGGGTGCCCGAGAAGGAGCCAGGCTCGACCGCGGCTCGGTGGAGGAGGTCCCCAGGCTGGGGGCCACATGGGCGTAGTCCAGCCATAGCTGGGGCTGTCAGACTCAGAGAGCCCAGCCTGGAACTCCTGTCCCCTCAGTGTGGAGCCCCTGGGAACCACACTCCTTGGGTCAGGTGGGAATGATGGGGCCCACCGGGATACAGATGAAAGAAGCATGGACACAGGGCCACCCCCAGGGGAGGCAGAGAGAGGAGATGGGAAGGACAGGCACCTGCAGGTACTGGAAGGGGTATTCCTGAGAAACGCCCCAGAATACTTGGCTCCTGGGTATAGGGGCCAAGACCCCCTTCGGCTGCTCTGTGCGGCCATGCCTGACACAGCTGATCTGCTGCTGAGACCCTGACGGACCTCTCAGAAACGGGGCCAGCTGGCAGCCTGTGGCGTTGAGCTGTCGCCGCACAACTCCCAGGACAGTCCTGGCCGAGGGCTGAGCCAGCTGGTGGCACACAGTGTCCCCCGGGAACACTTGACTTGGCCACAGGTGCACGATGGCGGCCCCGTCCAGCATCTTCCATTACTCACACACACACATTCACCCCTCGGCACATGCCCTTACCTCCACCTCGAGCATTGCTTCCTGGAGAACCCAGCCAACAACGGTCTCTGCTGGTGAGAAAAGAACAGAGATTAGGAAGGTAAAGACCAAAGAAGAGAAAAGATATGCCCAGAACTCATGACCCATTAGAGACGAGCTACAGATGTCTCTGTCTTCCCAGCACCACACCCACAGTCCACAGGCCACCCGTGAAGGGCCTTCGTGTCCCTCGCTTTGCCCCCACACCGCCCAGCCGTGGAGACGGCTCTGGGACGCGCTCCGGGGGTGCCCTTCCCCTCTCTGGGCTCCTGCCCCACACGCGGCTGCTGGCAGCGTCCAGCTCTCAGACTCACTCTGATGCAAGCAGGTTGAGCAGCCACAGAAAGTGCGCTCAGACGGCACAGCACAGTGCAGACCTCCGTCCCTCTAACTGCAGCCGGCCGCTGTCTGCAGAGGGCCACGGTCAGCAGAAGGGAGGAGATGGGGTCCCTGATGTTCAGCACGAATATGCGCAGAACCACGGGCGGCAGACCACGGCACTTTACACTGTTTCCATTCTGCGGTCCCTTCGCATTTAAGCCTCCTCAGTTTTCAAGTGCTTATCAGTGGGAAGAAATCTCCTGTGGACTAAACCCAGCTCTGCTGCTCCGGGAGTAGGGCTGGGTTATAGAAGTGCGGCCAGGAGAACTCTCATCGCTTCTAAGTCGTGTGCCAAAGAGAAAATGGATATGCTTTGCAACTTAAAACTTAGAAAAGCAAATTTGATTCTGAGGAAAACGAACCAGACCCTACCCCCAGCCACAGTGGAGCCACGGAGCCTGAGGAACGGATCCTGAGGGATGTGCCACAACGGACCAGCCACGAGCCGCGGGACCCCCTGGCTGTGCTTCCCTCCACGGCCTCAGCAGCCCCAGCAGCCCGGCAGCATTCTCCACATCCCCTCAAGCAGCTTCAGGCGTAAGGAGCCACACCTCTCCCTCGACCCTGACCACCCCACGCCCCACCTGGGGGTCTTCCCTTAGCAACCACAAGTGGTCCTGCAGACCCTAAGTAGAGCTCTCATGTTGTGGCTCAGATTGGGAAGACAAGGTTTCCAGCAGCCTGCACGATGCTCTGGGTACCACGGCCTTGGAATGTCCAAGATCCACTGGGAATTCTCGCGACAGTCCCGCCCCTGCAGGTGAACAGCAGCTGGGAGGTGGCTCATGATAGCCCAGCCACCCTGGCGTCTGGGACAACTGAAGCATCTTCCTGCCCCATCCAATGCCCATGAGCGACACTGCCCATTTTTTAGGCCAGGCAAGGCCTGACTTCTCCAGAGTGACGTCTCCGACCATGACCCCAGCGCATAGCCTGATGAGGACTCTGGGACATTCAATGTCAGCCCCCGAACTCAGCCCAAATGATTGGTGTGCATGACTAGCTATGCACACACCCATCCAAAACGCTTTTATGTCGGGGCTCAGCACTGATCCGAGCTCACAGGTTGCAGTCGGTAAGAGGAAGAACCAGACTTTGCAAGGGGCAGACAGTGAATGTGCAAACCCACCGTTGCTGACGTAACTGCAGGGCTTGGGGAAGTCGTGAGGAAGCAAACACCGGTGACAGGAGGGGCACGGACAGAGCCAGGCACAGGGGGTCAGGGATGATGGACCCAGGGTGGGGTGACGCTGGGAAGGGGCCAGGCACAGGGGGTCAGGGATGATGGACCCAGGGTGGGGTGACGCTGGGACGCCCTGAGGCCAGCCCGGGGGCCACCACACACAAGGACGTCCTGGGATAGCAGGAGGCTTAGAGCGGGGTGATGGGCTGGCCAGCTCTGCCCTGCTCTTGAACCCCATGTGTCACCAGTGATGGGGATGTCACACGGACGTACCTGAGCCAGTTCAGTTCACTCACAGCCTCCGCTCCAGGCTGCTGTCTTTCCCTTCCTAACAAAGGCACAGACACAGCTCGCCGTCCGTGTCCCTCTTCCTGTGACCATCAGCAGAGGATGCGGGAGGCTTGCAGAGAAGAGCCAGGGTGGCCGGGATGCGGGTGAGCGCAGGTTGTCCTGCCACAGTGATGACGCATGCCGGCTCTGGCGACCATCACTGATGATGTCGATGCCGACGACGGCTATGTCTGGGTGCTCCAGATCTCAGGTCATGCCCCGGAGAGGCCTCTTGACATAGTCTCTAAAACAGCATAAACTGAAGACTTCATGCAGTTACCCCAGACATGGTGCAGTGTAGGATGTAGAGATCCAGTAAAGTAGGAATGCAATGTAAAGGCTCATGTCATTCCAGCGGATGTCCTGAGTCGGGGTTCATAGCCCCGCACAGCAGCCCTCCGGCACCCCGTGCCCAGCATGGCCCAGATCATCTCTCCCCGTCCGTCAGGGTGCCATCACCGTGTCTCACCGTGAGTGACAGTGCAGCAAGTGCAGGAAGTTTCCGAGGTGCCAGCCTCCCTGGTGGCCATTACCCTTCCCCAAGAGAGAGGCTTTGGGTTGTCGAGTGTCCCTTAGCCAGGCTTCTCTCAGGCTACCAGTTGTTTCTGAGTCTTCCTTCAGAATATTGAAGGAATCATCACCTCGCACACACTGACTGCCCCCCCAGGAACCCCTTTCATCCCCTCCTCAGTGGCAGGAAAACCTTAAAACCACTCCTATTCTTTGCCTGAGTTGGCTTTAAACCCACTGATTTTTTTTTTTTTTTTCAGGCTTGATTGCATTTGTGGCCTCTGGATAAATGCTCATTGATTGAGACAACTCCTTAAGGAGTCTCCCTCCCTCTGCCCTGCCTCCAGAGCTCTCTATTTCTTTGCATTTGTAGAGTGCAGGTCAATTAAATACCTTGATGATGTGGAAAGAAGGTCCCCTTAAATGTTTGTTGAATTCGATTAAATTGAGTTTGTGATTTTATGCACAGCCTGTCCTCTCCAGGTGAGTGATGTGCTAAGGTTGTCCAAACCGAGATGAGAGGGCCATCTTCACGTGAGTGAGAACTGGGAGCTGGAGAGGGAAGGTTGCGGTTCTCAGTAATGAAGGATGGCAGGACGTTTCCCTGGGTCATCAATCACAGGGACTTTGTCAGTGGCCCTTTCAGTATTCTTGTCATGACAGTTAGCTCCTGGGTCAGCATCCTCTAGTCAGGATCCTGCACAGTGAGCTGGGAGAGCCATATGCTCTGGGGTTACTTTAGGGTCCTGCCTTCGGTCCTGGTTTCTCAGAGTTTGAATTCTGGTCTTCACTGACTTCAAATAAAATGAACGTATTCTAAGACCCCTAGACTTCCGTTCCCGGCCCCCTGAAGCAGCCCTTCAGCAACCTGACTGACTCATTGGCCAAAGCAGGACGTGTGAACGTGACCCTGAGCAGCTGAGAAACTCGGAGGGCAGGGGGTATTACGAGCACAAGTGCAGAGGCATTTATCTTTCTTTCTTTTTTTTTTTAAGATTTTATTTATTTGACAGAGAGAAACACAGCCAGAGGGAACACAAGCAGGGGGAGTGAGAGAGGGAGAAGCAGGCTTCCCGCCGAGCAGGCAGCCCGATGTGGGACTCGATCCCGGGTCTCCGGGATCATGACCTGAGCCGAAGGCAGTCGCTCAACCAACCGAGCCCCCCAGGCGCCCCAGCATTATCTTTCTTTTGTGCACACGTTGGAGAGAATAAATGTAATTACAGAGGAAGGTGGGTGAGAGGGGATTGTACCGCAGTGAGATCGATTTCCTGCGTGCTGTGTGAGCTCTGCTGGTCCCCGCAACCCTACCGGTGAGCTCACAGAAACAGGCGGAGGCCCAGCCCCTGAACACCCCGTTACCTGCAGGGCACATTCTCCCCAGTGCTGACCACACGCCCCAGGGGCTGATTTTGCGCATTGCTTTCCGAGTGTTTGTTGAGCTTGAACAATGAGAACAAAGGGGAAGTGCCTTGACCTCCTCTGGCTTCTCTGTTGATAAACCCTGCAGACAGCTCCCTGAGCCACCAATTTACTCCTTAATTGTTCCCAAGTTTGAGGCTAATTCTTTTTTGCTCAATAAGTGACTTAAACGTGACTATTTCCCAGGGGCCCAGAAGCAAACTGCCTCTCGTGCTCTCCCTGACAGGCACACTCTTGAGATAACAGATGCACACGGCACACGATAGGTCTGCTTAGCAGCCTTCTATACGTCCTGCAGAGTGGAGTCCCGTCTCCTCAGCCTGAGGGGAAAGTCCACCCCCCCTGAGCTAAGCAAGCCTGTGGCCTGCCCTTTCTAGGACATACCCTGACCTCAGAAACACCACGCAGGAACGGGGAAGCAGAAACCATCCCACAGGAAAGCAAAAAGATCCACAGAGGCTGGGGACACACGGCCCCAGAGGCTGTCCTCCGAAGGACCTCGCTGGCATGGGCCAGGACCACCCTGAACTTGGGGCAGTCTCTGACTGTGAACACATATCCTGAGGAAAGCCACAGGTGAGCACAAGAAAACAACATAGGAAACATGTAGGACGGTCTCTCTAGACCTTGTGAATGGCGGCATCCGTGGTCCTACCTACAAGTAGTGGTAATTTGGTAACTCAGAGCTCATCAGCGACCCTTGGGTGTGTCCCTCCTCCCTCCTGCTCTGAGCTGAGGGACACCATGGAATTAAAGAGGGGTTTGGGCCTGACTTTCCTCCCCACGGAGCATGCATCCGGCGCCTCCTCTGCGGCACTCAACAGTGTCTGAACAGGGAATTTAAATCCTAACTCTGGCCCCTGGGAGGCTCCTCTTACCGGATTTTTCCCTGTCCCTGCCCTTGGACGTGCTGACCCCTGGGTGTGGCAGGCCCGGTCCTGCCCAGGTCCCCCAGCATTCCCTCCATCTCACTCCCAGCCCCTAAGGGAGGGAACATTTCACAGCCTGCACGTCCCCGAGGTCCAGGTAAACAGGCACACATGCCACACCTTGCCTTCAGGCTGCCTGCAGACTCGGGACTTCTCTCTCCTTCCTCCGTGCTGGGATGCACGTAGACCTTTATCCATTAATTTACTCAACGGCATTTATCCCGACTCGCAGCCACTAACCCTGCCCTGGAGGGGCTCCGGGGCCCGGGAAATGAGGGAACATCAACTGAACAAATCTCAGCATGGCGGTAAGCAAAAAAATGCAAGTCAGAAGATACATGTTGTGATCCACTTAGATCGGGTTCAAGGGGGGAAAATGGACCCATAATGAAGGAAGCGTGGGGATAAAACTATAATGAAAAGCTGGCGCGTGGAAATCATCACACAATTCACGAAAGTGTTTATTCCCGTGGTGGGGGTGGGGTGGGCAGCAGAGGGAGCTGGCGCCTGTCCTCTTCTCCGGCTGGCTGCGGCTCCGTGGGTAAGTGCTCGCCAGCGTCCACATTATGCATAGTGCTTGGATATATGATATGGTTCATGGTTTGGGAAAAAAGAAAGTCAAAGATCTAGTTTGTGCTGGGACACTGCTGGGTCTGAGGCATAAAGAGGTCAAGAAGACAACACCTCTCTGCCCAAGGTTCCCTGTCTCCACGCCTACGAACCTCAGGGAAACAGAGCTGTCCCCCCATAGACGTCAGGTCGGCAGGACACGGGTCCTAGGCATCACGTTCTTGAGCATCTCTGAGCCTTGACTGCATTATGAGGGGAGGCCCATCACGTCCCACAGAACCGCCATAAGGAGTAGATGAGGGGAGGCAGGTAACAGGCCCAGGGCGGCACAGCCTGAAGGGGAGAAGCTGGCACCAGACGTGGGCTACTGTCGCTGTGATTACTAACTCAGCCTGGCATCGTGGTTGTAGACCCGACTATAACTTCCTCAGTATTTTCTTTTCTTTTTTTTTTTTTTAAAGATTTTATTTATTTGATAGAGAGAAACACAGCCAGAGAGGGAACACAAGCAGGGGGAGTGAGAGAGGGAGAAGCAGGCTTCCCGCCGAGCAGGGAGCCCGACGTGGGGCTCGATCCTGGGTCTCCGGGATCATGACCTGAGCCGAAGGCAGACGCTCAACCACTGAACCACCCAGGTGCCCCAGTCTTTTCTTTTTTAACATTGTAATTTTTTAATTTTTTATGAACACATAATGTATTATTTGTTTCAGGGGTGCTCTGTTTTGAGAACCTAGGTCTTATTTTATGTGTTTGTTTCTCCTTGCATTGATCATTTAAGAAAGTGATTTATATATTTGAATCTCACTAAATTTAATTCTCCCAAGAAATCTCCTTGTGAAGTAAGCAAGTGGGGACATTTATTTATAAGTGGGGAAACTAAAGCTCAGAGAGGTTAAATGAAGGCTCCTCTAACCAGATAAGATAGTTCCTCTCATGATAAAGGAAAATGCAGAAGCAGAAAGGCTACTTTTCAAAGAGTGTGGGTTTTCTCTGCCTCTGAGAATTCAACCACAAACTTAAAAAGAAAATGATTCAAAGGGTTGGGGAAGAAAGTCCAAGCATTGCTGACATCATGAACGCCAACCCTCCAGCATCATCAGAAACCTCAGTTTCCTAAAAGCAGAACTGGAGACTCTAGCTTCACTTAGAAAATACTTTGCTTAAAAATTAAAGAGAAACGTCTCCTTGGAGGTGCTTTGCTTTGTTACATGCCTACAACAGACTTCTTTTAACCTCAAGAAATAGAAAAGTGTGCTTTCTGCAACTAAAGCAAAAATGAGCAAACTTCAAGGCATCTGTTTCCAAAGGCAAGTGTCTGCTCGTCTTTCTTGGGCAGTGAGGACACCAGGAAGGGGCCAGGTGGGGGTCCCTGAGTCTGGGTTCCAGTGGGCATTCGGCCGACCTCTGGGTGCCCAGGACATCTCAAATGCAAGGATAAAGTTCATCATAAGGATGACGGGGCGGGGGTGGTGGTAAAACATGGCATCTTCCTCTTAGTCCTTCACATGAATGTTGATGAGATAAAACAAGAAAACCAAGCCATACTTAAAACAATTTTCATTTCCTGATAACAAGACTTCTCAAGGCCTGACCTTCTTATCTCTGTTTCTACTCTATGATTTCCATAAAAATCCCTTGCATGCTGGGCTTGCTTCCCTTCCCCACCAGCACAGGGATCACTACGCGCCCCAGAACTGACGGTCGATGCAATCAGACATGGCGCTCTTCTAGCTGTAGTGTGATTTAATTCAGATGCTAACGCAATGGCCAAGATCATATTTTCTTCTGAAGCCAAGCGCAGGAAAATAAACTCACTATATGTATAGCAAATAATGGGTCAATCATGCCACTGATTGCTGAGTTGCAGTTGGATATTAAAATCAATTTAAAGATACATTGTTTCGGGGCGCCTGGGTGGCTCAGTTGGTTATGATCCCGGAGTCCCGGGATCGAGCTTCGCATCGGGCTCCCTGCTCGGCGAAAAGCCTGCTTCTCCCTCTCTCACTCCCCCTGCTTGTGTTCCCTCTCTGGCTGTGTTTCTCTCTGTCAAATAAATACATAAAATCTTTAAAAAATATATTGTTTCTTGGCAAGTACACTTGTTCATTCATTCACTGTTGTATCGTCTCGTTCGACCGACCCTTCACTGAGCACCTGCCGTGCCCCAGGCCCAGCGCGAGGAGCATTCCGCCAGAGGGGGGAGAGGAGGAACGGCCCGTCTTATGTGTATGAGTGACTGTGTACGGCAGATTACATGTGGGTCATATAATACGTATACAATGAGGCAATCATGAATGACTAGGCAAAAGGAGATTGCTGCCCTAAGAAATGAGTGTGGATGTTCTGTGAGAAGTGGAAGCATCCAGAGCAGTCCCCAAGACAAACACGGCTCAACAGACCGCAGTGCGGCTCCATGGGTGCCCAAAGGAGGGTGGTGGGGAGAGCTGGGCATGGCCAGAGGCCAGAGGCAGGGAACAGACCAGCAGTAACCACCAGCGGTCCTCCGAGTTCAGCCTTAACCATTAACTCCTTATGCTCCCCCAAATGTCCGATAGCTGGAACCAGGGCTCTGTGGAACCCACGTGAATTCGATTCTGTAGTGAACGAGTGGTCCCGACCCCTCAGCCGAGAGACGTGATAAGGGCCCTGGGAGGGGAGCAGGTGAGTTCTCAGGGCTGAGGGCCAGGAGGTCCTTCTGAGGGGGATGTCGCAGCCGGCGCGACAACGTAAGCTGAACCTCAGGCAAGGAGATGGTGAGACGAAGGCGAAAGAAAAGAGATGGGGACAGGAGGGGCAAAGTGGATGATGTCCAAGCAGTGCCGATCTTATTCAGGGTCACAGAGCTTTTTATAGTAGGCTGTGCTCCATCAAACAGGGGGCGGTGACAAGAGCAAGGTTACAAGTTTTCCTTAATATCGTGATTTCTACGCTCACCCCCGATCATGCCCAAGTCCCGTGAGGCTGATGCTCTGTGTTCATCCTACATCACTAACTCTTTAAGGAGGTACACAGCAAGGGAGGTGCCCCAAGCCCCTAGGAAAGATTAGGACCCCATAATAGTAAAACTGCCCACGGGACTCCCGCTGCCTCCGTGCTCGCTGCCTCTAGCCTACGTGCTCACTGGGAGCCCGGACAGGCGGGCACCAGGAGTTCCCCTCCTTAACTCTACCCCGCCGGCCGCCAGCGTCCGGGCTAGTGAGTCCAGACGCCACACCTCAGCTGTTGACACCGCTAGGTTCCGGGCCCCCACAGGGGAACTACAGGACAACTTCCACGGAGGAGAGGAAAAGGGAGTAAGAACTGATTACTGGTGATATATGGGAGTGGTTAAGTTGGGGTACTTTCCAGGAAAGGAAAAACATGGGGGAAATGCAGGGATGAAGTGGGAGACACAGATTGGGGGGCAGGGAAGGTGGACGGCCTGAAGCACCAAAAGTCAGTCTGAGCTGGACCCCAAGAAGGTGAGGGCTGTGCGTCCTGCCACGGTAAGGAGAGGTGGGGGCAGTCGGGCACAGCGAGGGTCTGCGGTGGGAGGGCAGTCTGACGCGCAGGCAGCCGCTCCCCGTCTGCCCAGGGTCGGCACTGGGAAAGGACTGTGCTATTTGGGCTTCGCCTTTGCAGACTCAGCCTCATGGCCTCCTGGGACAGTCCACGGAGGTGCTGAAGGGTTCAGGGAGGGAGCCGCATCGGTACAGACTCTGGCGCAGTCAGCCTCATCACCTGCCTCGAGCATCCTGCTCCCAGGGGCTGGTCCAGATGGGCCACCTAGGGAGATCTGTTTCCCTATCTTGACTTATTTTGGCACCAGAAAGTAACCAAATGGAGTTGTGTTGACTTTGATGATTCAGACTCTTGGTGACACAAAGGGTAGAGGCTGAACCGGAGGACTGTCCTGTCTCTGCAGTAGACAGGTGCCCTGAGGCTATGGGCGGCCATATTCCAGAAAGAGGACATCCAGATCTCACTCTGCCACTTTCACCTGTGCAATCTTGGGCGGCTCTCTGAGTTCGTGTCCCCACGCGGATGGAGAGATGCCTTGAGTCCCACGTAGCGGGCCATGAAGAGAGGAGGAGCTTCAAGGCCAAGAGCTAGGAGCAGCTGGTCTGCATCAGGCTTCCGCGTCGCCTTCCATCCTCCCACACTTCCTTTTTTGAATGCCATGTCAGTACGTACACATCAGTCTCTGATGTGGTGCTCCATGATTCGTTGTTTGCACGTAACACCCAGTTCTCCAGGCAACACATGCCCTCCCAAAGCCCAGCCCCCACCCCTCTCCCCTCGAAAACCCTCTCGTGGTTCATCTCGTCCTCGACTCCCTCCCTGCATCTTTCTCTTCCTTCTCCTAATGTCCTCCGGGCTGTGTCCCCTCCCCCCCACTCACGACTGTGGCAAGACTGCTCCTGAGGGCCCGCTCACCTGTCTTCCCTCTTCCTCCTCAGCGCCCAGCAGCCTGAAGGCAGGTGCAGCCAGGCGACCCAGCGTTCCTCCTGAAGGAATATGGGTGAGGGAGGGAGCCAGTCTCTAGTTCAGGATTGAAGAAGTGGCTGTGCCTTCCCCCTGCTCCTTCTCCTTCTGCACTGAGTCCAGGAGGGGACGAGGAGGCCCTAGAGAGGGGAGGACATGGAGGACAGGTAGAGGTGAGCCGCTGTCGACCGGGAAGCCACCCCTGCGGACTTTACAGTGACTGATCAGTGCACTTCTGTTTCTGAGACTGTGGGTGTGTGCGGGTGTTCTGCTCTAGCGGCCAGCATGCCTGGGACAGACCCACGTTACCTGCCGGACGTCCTGCAGGGAGCGTGGCATCAGGGAGACCAAGGGGCTTCAGAAGAGAAGACAGGGCTGTGCTCTTACCTGCTCAAGGCCAAGGCAGACACGTGCCTCAGGAGGAGAACCAACCCCACCCCAGCTCCACCCAGCCCAGGGCCCACCGCCCTCCCTTAAACTGGCAGGTTCAGCCCAGCGCGCAGAGGCGGTCAGTAAGCCACAGCTGCCTGCTCTGAAGACTTAACTTCCCAGAGGAAATGTCTGACCATGTGTACCCCATAATTGTGTAATATGATTATGTCTAACAGCCCTACTTAGCTGGTGAAGAAAAATCTGAAAACGTGGCAGGAGAAGGCTGTCATTAGGAGGCCGGAGCAGAAGGGCAGGCAGCACTCATCACTGGGCCCCGGGGCCAGCTGCTGGAGCCCCTTCTCACAGCCGCAGGCCCTCACTGCCCCCTCCTCTCCCCCCCCCCAACACCAGGGCAGGCAGCACTCATCACTGGGCCCCGGGGCCAGCTGCTGGAGCCGCCTCTCACAGCCACCGGCTGCTCGCTGCCCCCTCCTCCCCTGAATGCTCCTCAGGGCACCTGCTGCTGCTGTAGGACCCACAGCACATCTGGCCTGTCTCCCCTCCGCGTGCTGGCCAGGCCAGGAAGACTCGCCCTCTCTGAAAAGAGACATGGCAGCCCTCTGGAAGAAACCCGCTCAGAACAGGGGAGCTCTGGTTGGGGTGACGGACATGTTCCAGGCTGTGCTGCAGACCCAGACGTGTCCCGGGATGGACCCCGGTAAGACCCTCTCCCCACTTTCCCTGCCTTCCTGCTCCAGCACCAAGGCCCTCGGTGACAGGCTGGGGGTGGGAAGTGGGGGCTCCCTGCTGCGGCCACGCACACCCTGTCCCTTGGCTCTGCTCCCAAGCACGGGCCCTGGTGGCCTTGGAATCCCGGCTCAGCTACTCACTTTCTCTGTGACCTGCGGCAGGCTGCTCCCCATTTCTGGGCCTCTCTCCGCACCTGAAAAGCACCCATGACATCTGCATGTCATTTCTCATGTTCTCGGGGTACTGGGTGGGATACTGTATGCCCCAGATCAGTGCCTGAGACCAGAGCTGCCCACAGGACCAGCATCTTCCAAGGCATGAGGCCTTGGCAAGTCATGACTGAGCTGCTGTGACTCACTTATCTTCCAAAACCTCCATCTTCCTTTCTGCCTGGTGATGGGGGAGCCCCTGCCCTGCCAACCCTGGTGGGGGTGCTGCCAGGCACACGGGATACACAGAAGCTGGCCACCAGCACCCATGGCCCCCTGCTGACGCGGGTTCCTAGCCCTGGGCAGCAGGGTGATTCTCTGGATGCAGGGAGGAACAGGTGCCTGGTAACTACTGCACGCAGCCGGCGCTCAGAGAGGGAGCTGCCCGAAGCCCGTGTGCACGAGGAGTGCTGGCATGAGAGACAGAGGGCTCTTCACCCACTGAGCCCAGGGGCCACGACAACCCCAGCAGCAGCTCCATTCGATGATGAGTAAAGAACACTTAAATTAAGAGTCCAAACATTTCAATGTCCAGGGACATGCCTTTCCCAGGCCTGTCTCTAACCATGACTCAGCTCTAAGCAAGGCTGTTGGTCCCTGGAGGCTGGGCCTGCAGGCAGAGCACTGGAGGGGGTCTCAGGAACTTGTGTGGACATGCTCCTGCCTCCCTGCTCCCCAGGCTCCTGCCTCCCCTGCTCCCCAGGCTCCTGCCCCCCT
>PITA01027486.1:0-20876 GCA_004023965.1 Spilogale gracilis | reverse complement strand
AGGGGCACCTGGGTAGCGCTCATTTGGTTAAGCATCTGCCTTCAGCTCAGGTCATGATCTCAGGGTCCTGGGACTGAACCCCTAGTCTTGTTCCCTGTTCAGTGGGGAGCCTGCTTCTCCCTGCCCCTACTCTCTTTTGGTATTTCTGTTGCTATCCCTGTCTCTCTCAAATAAAGAAATAAAATCTAAAAAAAAAAAATCCATTTTAAGAAGCAGAATTTAAAACTTTTTTTTTTTTTCAAAGATTTTATTTATTTGACAGAGAGAAACACAGCCAGAGAGGGAACACAAGCAGGGGGAGTGAGAGAGGGAGAAGCAGGCTTCCTGTGGAGCAGGGAGCCCGATGTGGGACTCGATCCCCGGTCTCCGGGATCATGACCTGAGCCGAAGGCAGTTGCTTAACCAACTGAGCCACCCAGGCGCCCCAGAATTTAAAACTTTTAGGAAACAATATGAGTATCTTTATAACCTGGGGAAAAAAGGAGTTATATTTTTTTTTAACTTTTTTTTTTTAAGATTTTATTTATTTGACAGAGAAAAACACAGCCAGAGACGGAACACAAGCAGCAGGAGGGAGAAAGGAAGAAGCAGGCTTCCCGCAGAGCAGGCAGCCCGATGTGGGGCTTGATACCGGGACTCCGGGATCATGACCTGAGCGGAAGGCAGATGCTTAACCACTGAGCAACCCAGGCGCCCCTTTTTAACATATTTTTATTCCCTTATTCATTATCTATTCAAATGTTTGGCAACTATTATTTATTTGAGAGAGAGAGAGAGAACTTGCATGCCAGTGGTGGGAAGGGACAAAAGAAGGGGGAAAGAATGAATCCAAGCCCAGCATGGAGTTTGACATGGGGTTTGATCTTACAGTCCTGAGATCATGACCTCAGCTGAAATCAAGTGTCAGATGCTTAACGACTGAGTCATCCAGGCACCCCATATTATTTAGTTTTAACTAAACTAAAAAGTAGACATATGGCTTAAAAATTATACCAATAAAGGGGTGCCTGGCTGGCTTAGAAGAGCATAGAACTCTGGATCTCAGGGCTGTGAGTTTGAGCCTCACGTTGAGTATAGAGGTTTCTTAAATAGATAATAAACTTAAACAAAATTATACCAATAAGTTGAACATAAATGACAACAAAAACATGGCAAAGAGGATATATTTTTGCTTCTAGTTTGAGTACTCCATCTGCCATATTTAGAGGTAAATAGTGACTGTAATCATATCTGACTTTTAATCACAGTTACTATCATTAAAATACATTATTATTAATATACTTCTTAATCAGGGAGGAAGAGCTTTCATCTTCTTAAAAAACCAAATTATTTAAAATTTTGTTTCATCTTCATCCCATTCTTTCAATTTCTACTTTCCTGTGTGCTTTATTACATCGTTATTATAGAAGAATATGTAATTTAGATATATATATTTAAATGCATTCTCAATAATATTTTACAAATAAGTATGCACAATTAAAAAACGCTACAGATCATTGCCTTAGAGGTAGTTTTGCAGAGGTGCCTGGGTGGCTCAGATGATTGGGTGTCTGACTTCCATCGAATTAGGTCATGATCTTGTGGTCCTGGGATCCAGCAGGGTTAGGCCCCACTATCAGCAGCCAATCCGCTGTCCCTCTCTCTACCCCTCCCCTGTGTGCATGTGCTCTCGGTCTCTCTCAAATAAATAAAATCTAAAAAAAAAAAAAAAAGTTTTGCAAAGGTGTACCAAGAGACATGAATAAGAGTGTTCAAGGCAATATTGTTCATAACAAAGTTGGAATCTACATTAATGTTTATTAAAAGGAGAAAATATAAGTACAGTGTATTTATTTAAATAGTAATGATATGCTGTCAGAAGTTAAATTGACAAATTAGAGCTAAGTCCAAATGAATATATTTCATAAACATAATGTTGAACTAAAAACTCAGGTTTTAGTTCATGATATGTACATTATAATGTCACAAATACATAGTTAAAATGCAAGCCAGGGATGTAGATACATATATACCTATAGATACATATCAGAAGAATCAAAGCATGCATATGAATACTTCATAACAAATTCATGATAGTGGTTCTTCTGGTGCAAGAGAGGAATGGGCTTGGGAAAGGTACACAGAGGCTTTAATCGTATGTCTAATTTATTTTTTTTAAAAAAACAAAGGCTCCAATCAAATATGGCAAAATATTAGGTCAGATAAAGTAGGCTGATGATTACCATGGCATTAGATGTATTATTCTCAAAACTTTTTCATATGCTTGAAATAAATTTTCATAATAAAATAGTTTTGATTCCCAACTATGGCCTCTCATCATATAGTATTTAAATATGATAACATGCTTCCTTTTCTTAAAAAAATTATTTAAATAATCTCTATCTCCAATGTGGGGCTCAAACTCATGACCCTGAGATGAAGAGATATATGCTCTTCCAAGTGAGCCAGGTGGTGCCTCTAAACATGTTTCCTAATACAACAGAATGAGTTAGCATTGATTGTGAAATTTTATAACTGCCATTTCAAAATGCTGTGTAAGAATGTAATGTCAGTTCTCCACTGTTTGGCTGTTACACTTTATTCATCTATTGTGACACTTAACCCACACCTAATATTGCCATTAAGTTTATATAAATCTGTCTTCTACAGTAGATTAAACTGTGGCAGACATCTTTTATTCTTTTATTTCTGAAGATGACCAACATATTATTTTGTACATAATAGGCCCATGAAGAACACTTTTTAATGAGTATTGAATGAATCTAAACGGCTTGGACAGTATTACCTGAGCTCTTGTGTTATAACTTTCATAAAATACAAATGCAACTTTAGACAATAATTAACTTTATTGATTCTCCTTTGTAGATTATATAAACTGATGTGACCTTATCTTTTTTCTGCTATAAAAATGATGTAGAGGATTGCTTTGCTCAAATAAATAGTATTAATTTAACTAAAGCTGTGGGCTTGTTTGCTAGGGTTGTAGGTAACTATTCGTCATTATATTCTTAATTCTTCATATAGAGCCTGGCAGACAGTGGATCCTTAAAATATACTTGTTGAATAAATCAATTAAAAAAGTTGCGGGAATGGCAGAGAGATGGGCAATGAGAAGATGACCATTGAGTTGGGTTTTGATGAGTGAGTAGAAGTTTTCTAGACAAGGAAAAAGAGAGGGAACAGCATGTGTAAAGGTGTCAAATAATGCAACATATATTTTGGAGACCTAAAATAGTTCGGTATTTTTTGAGATTCATAAATTTCAAGGCTGTGATCTCTTGGCAGTAGAACTAGAAATATAGTCAGAATAAAGCTCATTATGTTAGAGGGGTTTGACTCTACCCTATATGGAAAAGGTGCACTATGGGGGGGTTAAGAAAGCTGTATATAGATAGGGGTCCCTGGGTGGCTCAGTCCCTTAAGCGCCCAATTCTTGATTTTGATTCACATCATTATCTCAGTGTTGTGAGATTGAGCCCTGTGTCAGGCTCCATAGTCAGTCAGGAGTTTGCTTGAGACTTCTCTCCCTCTGTCCCTTCCCTTGCTCCCTTGTGTGTGCACTCTCTCCCAAAATAAATACAGAAATCTTTAAAAAGAGAAGGCTATATATAATACTCTTAATTGCATTTTACTTTATCTTATTAAAAATTATTTTTATTATTGAAGCACAGGTGACATGAACTGTCATATGAGTTTCACGTATACATGTTAAGTCTACAATTCTGTACATTATTCAATGCTCACCACACTAAATAGTCACCATCAATCACCATAAAACATCATTGCAATATTATTGACTATATTCCCTATGCTGTACTTTTCATCTCTGATTTTTTTCCCAGGGAGGGAGGGGGAAGAGCAGGAGAGAGGGAAGAGAGATACTATTAAAGGCTCCACCTCACAACCCTAAGGTTACAACCTGAGCCAAAATCAAGAGTTAGATGTTGATCCGACTGTCCACCCAGTTGTCCCTCTGATTTATTTTATAAATGGAAATTGGTACCTCTTATCCCCTTCATTTATATATTTTTTAAGATTTTGCTTGTTTATTTATTTGAGAGGAAGAGAGAGAGCAGGGAGAGGAGCAGAGGGGGAGGAACAGGGAGGGGCAAAGAATCTCAAGCAGACTGTACACTGAGTGGGAGCCCTGCATGGGGCTTGATTTCATGACCCTTAGATCAAGACCTGAGCCAAAACCAACACTGGGTTGCTTTAATGGACTGAGCCACTCAGGTGCCCAGACCCCTTTACCTATTTAGCCTATCTTCCCGAGCCTCCCCTCTGGCAACCACCAGTTTGTTCTTTGTATTAATGAGTCTGTTTCTGTTTTATTTGTGCATTTGTTTTATTTTTTAGACCCCACATATAAGCTATAGTAATCAAAACAGTATGGTATTGGCACAAAAATAGACACATGGATCAATGGAACAGGATAGAGAGCCCAGAAATAAATCCCTGCTTACATGGTCAATTAATCTATGACAAACGAGGCATGAATACACAATGGGGAAAGGACAGTCTCCAATAAGCAGTGTTGGGAAGATTGGACAGCTATATTCAAAAGAATGAAACTGAACCACTATTTTACACCCTACACTCAAAATGGATTAAAGACCTAAATGTGAGACCAGAAACCATAAAACTCCTAAAAAACAAAACAAAACAAAAAAGCAATAATTTCTTGGATATTAGCTTTAACAACCTGTATATTTTATGGATACATCTCTTTAGACAAACAAAAGAAAACACAAACTTTTGAGACTATGCCAAAATAAAAAAAAAACAACTTTTGCATAGGAAAGGAAACCATGAAACTTGCATTTTCTTTTTCTTTCTTTCTTTTTTTTTTTTAAGATTTTATTTATTTATTTGACAGAGAGATAAATCACAAGTAGGCAGAGAGGCAGGCAGAGAAAGAGGAGGAAGCAGGCTCCCTGCTGCGCAGAGAGCCCTATGCGGGCCTTGATCTCAGGACCCTGAGATAATGACCTGATCCGAAGGCAGAGGCTTTAACCCACTGAGCCACCCAGGTGCCCAAAATTTGCATTTTAAAAGAATGGTCTAGTTTCAGTGTAGAGGATAACTGGAGTAGAATCAAATTAGAAATAGGAAGAACAAGTAAATAGAGGGAAGACAATAGTTAGACAAGAAATAACAGAGCATGGAGTGACACAGTGAGTGGCACTGGGATGGGCAGAAAGTGGAATGTAGCCATTCTGTGGAATATTATCCAGCAATGAAAAGGAATAACATATTTACACACACAAAAACATGAATATCAAAAAATTATTACTAAGTCAAGAAGTCAAGCACAGGGGCACGTGGGTGGCTCAGTCATTAAGCATCTGCCTTCGGCTCAGGTCATGATCTCAGGATCCTGGGACTGAGGACCGTGTCGGGCTCTCTGCTCAGCGGGGAGCCTGCTTCCTCCTCTCTCTCTGCCTGCCTCTCTGCCTACTTGTGATCTCTCTTTCCGTCAAATAAATAAATAAAATCTTTAAAAAAAAGCATTTGCTAATAGAAAATTTTGAACATATACCAAAGTTGACAGAATGGTATAATGAACCTTTATATACTCAACATGCAGGGTTTTTTTCTTATTTATTTATTTGAAAAAGAGAGAGATCATAAATTGGGAAGGGGGTGCTGAGGGAGAGGGAGAAGCAGACTCCCCACTGAGCAGGGAGCCCGACTTGGGACTCAATCCCAGGACCTCAGGATCATGACCTGAGCCAAAGGCAGATGCTCAACTGCCTGAGCCACCCAGGCACCCTTAACATCCAGTTTTAACAGTTACCCATTTATGACAATTTTGTTTCATTTACACCCCATTCTATCCTGAACTATTCTGAAGCTAATCTCAGACATTGCATAAATTCACTCAAAATATTTTAATATGTATCTCTAATAAGTAATGACTTTTTAAAGCATAACCACAATGCCATTATCACATCTAAAAATTAATAATACTCCTTCATGTCATCTAATATCCGGTCAGAGCTCAATATCTAATTATCTCATAAAGTTGCAAATTTTCTACCTCTTTTATTTTCTTGTAATTTATTTGTTGACTAACCTGTGTGTTTCTTAATGTAAGAAATACATTTGTTATGCAAATAACTACCTACTACTTTAATGGGCTTTTAATTTTCATTGTTTTATAATTAAAAAATATTTTAGTTGCATTCCAATAATTTTTTTATAAAGCTATAGTTTGTCAACATTGGATGATCTCACAGTATCCCTAGTATGTATTTGCTTTTGGCCATTTGTTTAGAGCACTATTTAGATATCAAGACAGGTGAGTATCACTTACAGTTGTTTGGAGATCATTGGTTCTATCAGCGAAGATATTCAATCTGTTTTCGCTTTCCAAAATTTCATCAATATTTTGGGACATAATGTTTTTTACATCAGTTACTTGACTCCTCAGTGTAGATATTGGGGTATCATCTTGATTTTTATTGTATTTCATCTATATAGAAGTGAAATATAATACAAATATTATTTTCTATATTTGAAATCTATTACAATATACTGTACAAATTGAACAAAAGTGTCAAAGGTACATTTCACTTGTTTTTCAGCATAAGAAATCAACTAAGCTTCAGATTGTCCCACCTTAATCTTGCTAAGAAAAGAGTTGGGGGGGATGGATAGGAGGGAGAGCGATATTTCAATGTATTCAATCAGTGGTGGAAGTCTTTTTTAAGTTATTTATATATTTATATAGTTTTTTAAGAAGAAGTTTTAGGGTCAGTCACAGTAAAGTTGAGTGGAAAGTACAGAGTCCTCACCTAATTTTATCCCCTCTACCCCTTGCCCCCCAGCTCCCTATTAACATCCCACACTAGAGTGGTACATTTGCTACAATGGATGACCCTCCACTGGTGTATCATTATCACCCAAAGTTCATTGGCATTGTACCTTCCCTTGGTTTGGACAAATGTATAATGACATGCATTCACCATTATAGTATCATACAGAACAGTTTCACTGCCCTATTAGACAATGATTTACTTTGATTCTCCTTTGTCGATTATATAAACCAATGTGACCCTATCTTTTTCTCTCCTATAAAAATGATGTGCTCCACCTGTTCATGCCTCCCTTCTCCCTAAGCCCTAGCAACATTGGTCTTTTTTATGGTCACCATAGTTTTCTCTTTTCAGAATGTCATATAGTTGGCAATCAAGTAGCCTTTTCATATTAGCTTTTTTTCACTTAGTAATATGCATTTAAGGTTCCCCCATATCTTTTCATGGCTTGCTCATTTCTTTTTAGTGTTGAATAATAGTGAGTTGTTGGATGTTTATCCATTTACTTATGGAAGGACAATCTTGGTCGCTTCCATGTTTTGGCAATTATCAATAAAGCTGCTATAACAATTGGATGTGGGGTTTGTGTGGACAAATAATTTTTCAACTTATGTGAATACCAATGGTGTGATTGCTGGATCGTATGGTAAGAGTATGCTTAGTTTTGTAAGAAACTGCCAAATTGTCTTCCAAAGTGGCTGTTCCATTTTGCATTCCCATCAGCAGTGAATATGAGTTCTTATTGTTCTACCTCCTTCTCAGCATTAGGTGTAGTCAGCGTTTTGAATTTTGACCTTTCTAATATGTATGTAGAGGTATCTTATTGTTGCTTTAATTTGCAATTCCCTAATGATGTATGATACTGACATCTTTTCACGTTTCTTTGCCACTGTAGATCTTCTTTGGTCAGGCATCTATTCAGGTCAGTGGCCCATTTTTTAAAAAGACTTTATTTATTTTTTTAAAAGTAATCTTCTCATCCAACATGGGGCTCAAACCCACAACCTCCAGATCAAGAGTCGCATGCTCTACTGACTGAGCCAGCCAGGTGCCCCCTGGCCCATTTTTTAATCAGATTGTTTATCATCTAATTGTTGAGTTTTCAGAGTTCTTTGTGTGTTTTGGATAACAGATGTGTCTCTTGCAAATATTTTCTCCCAGTCTGTAGTTTTATCAGATGTGTCTTTTTGTAAATATTTTTTTCCAGTCTGTGGGCTTGTCTTCTTATTCTCTTGACATTTTTATCCAACCTGACAATCTCTGTCTCCAGTTAAGAGCAGCAATGAACTGTATTTAGATCATTAACTTTTTAAAGTGATTATTGATACAGTTGGACTAATATCTACCATATTTGTTACAGTTGTCCACTCAGTGTTCTTGTCCTTTTTGTTCCTCTTTTTGTCTTCTACTTTATCCATATTAACAAAAATGATCTCTACAAGAGAGTGTTACATTAAAAAAGTAAGCTGCAGAACAATGTCAAATAATAAATTATTGAACACTTACTATGTGCCAGGTACTGTTTTAAGCACTTCACACATGTTAACTCATTTAATTCTCAAATCATCTGATAAAGTACTATTTTTATCTTTTTTTAAAAAAGATTTTATTTATTTATTTGACAGAGAGACACAGCAGGAGAGGGAACAACAAGCAGGAGGAATGGGAGAAGCAGGCTTCCCGCTGAGCAGGGAGCCTGATGTGGGGCTCGTTCCCGGGACTCCCAGATCATAACCGGAGCTGAAGATAGACGCATAACAACTGAGCCACTCAGGCGCCCCTTTTTATCATCTTCTATTTTTTAAAGAAGAAAACTGAGGGGTGCAGTTGCTAGTGTACTTGACGCTTGATCTCAGGGTCTTGGGTTCAAGCCCCACACTGGGTGTGGAGCATACTTTAAAAAAAAAGAAAACTGAGACTGAAAGTAATAAGGTACCCACATTGTTACACAGAAAAACAAGGACAGTCAGGCTCCAGAGTTTAAGCCTTTACCCCTTGCATTAATGACCTCAGTTTTGTGAATTTAAAAGTTATACAAATAAATTTATGTTATGTATGAATGTATATTCACATATATTTATTATGTATTTATCTATATGCATATTTATATATAAATAATTCTGGAAGGTTACACACCAGCCTGTCTGTTAAGAATGCTCACTACAGGGGATTTGACTGAGATTTTAGGAGACATTCATATTTTACTTTATATGCTTTTGTGTTATTTTACTTTATTGATGAGCATTATTTTTTAAATAAAAAATAATATTAAAAACCTCTGCTCTTTGGCAATGGTAAAAGCCACCTTTTTTTTTTTTAAAGATTTTATTTATTTGAGGGCACCTGGGTGGCTCAGTGGGTTAAAGCCTCTGCCTTCTGCTCGGGTCATGGGCTCAGGGTCCTGGGATTGAGGCCAACATCGGGCTCTCTGCTCAGCAGGGAGCCTGCTTCCTCCTCTCTTTCTGCCTGCCTCTCTGCCTACTTGTGATCTCTCTGTGAAATAAATAAATAACATCTTAAAAAAAAAGATTTTATTTATTTGAAAGAGGGTGAGAGAGAGATAGAGAGCATGAACAGGGAGAGGGGCAAAGGGAGAGGGAGAAGCAGACTCCTCACTGAGCAGGGAGACTGACCTGGGGCTCCATCCCAGGATCCTGAGATCATGACCTGAGCAACACAGGTGCTCCCACCTTTTTTTCTTTTTTTAAAGATTTTATTTATTTATTTGAGAGAGAGAACACAAGTGGGAGAAGGGGCAGAGGGAGAGAGAGAAGCAGACTCCCCGATGGGCAGGGAGCCCATCACAGGACTCGATCCCAGGACCCTGGGATCATGACCTGATCAGAGCAGACATTCAACTGACTGAGCAACCCAGGCGCCCCTCAGATCCACTTTAAACAGAAGTCTGATCTTGCTGGTTACTGGGCCATGCAATTTAAAAGATTTTATTTATTTATTTGACAGAGAGAAACACAGCGAGAGAGGGAACACAAGCAAGGGGAGTAAGAGAGGGAGAAGCAGCCTTCCCGCCTAGCAGAGAGCCTGATGTGGGGCTCAATCCCAGGTCTCTGGGATCATGACCTGAGCCCAAGGCAGTTGCTTAACCAACTGAGCCACCCAGGTGCCCCAGGCCTTGCAATTTAAAACTGATGCTTTGTGAGGAGCTCACTAGGTAAACGTAGAAAAGACATTCTAGTTTAATTGTGTCCCCCCCAAAAAGATATGTTCAATTTCAAACGCCAGATAGCTGTGGATGTGACCTCACCTGGAAATAAGGTCTTTGCAGGTATAATCAAGGTAAGATGAATGGTTAGTTTTTTATTTTTCTTTTTGTTCCTTTTTTTCTCTTTCTCACCTTTTTTTTTTTTTTTTTAAGATTTTACTTATTTATTTGACAGAGAGAGAGATCACAAGTAGGCAGAGAGGCAGGCAGAGAGGGGAGGAAGCAGGCTCCCTGCAAGAGCCTGACGTGGGACTCGATCCCAGGACCCTGAGATCATGACCTGAGCCGAAGGCAGAGGCTTTAACCCACTGAGCCACCCAGGCGCCCTTATCTTTCTCATCTTTTAAAAAAATGCTTAATCTTTTTTAACCTAAGGGAATCATTTAAGTTTTGTTAAGGTAATGTATTCCTAGTCCATTCATTGGCATTTAGCTTCTAAACACACACATATTTAAATCTCGCTAAACTATTTTTATTTTGTTAATTATTTAGTAAGAAATTCAACAACATTTATAAAATTTTCTACAGATTTAATGCTTACCTTAGTTTATAAATGTTAAACGGAAATTTCTTTGACATAGGATGTGTCAACTGCTTAAAATGTGCATATTTTCATATGATAACTAGTTTTCAGGGAGCTATGTCAATAATATATTTTGGCTGTGTTGAATATGCAGAATTCTTCCTAAGAAATTTATGAATTTACTATAAAAGCATCTATATCCTTAATTATTTTTTTCTTTTTTTTTTTTTTTAAGATTTTATTTATTTATATGACAGAGAGAAACACAGCTAGAGAGGGAACACAAGCAGGGGGAGTGAGAGAAGGAGAAGCAGGCTTCCCCCGAGCAGGCAGCCCGATGTGGGGCTCAATCCCGGGTCTCCAGGATCATGACCTGAGCCGAAGGCAGTTGCTCAACCAACTGAGCCACCCAGGTGCCCTTTAATTATTTTTCAGGCATTATGGTGGACGCATCCTATGGAGAACCCAATGCATCACATTCTCGAAACCTCCCCCTCATGAGTATGACTAGCTTCTAACTAATAGCAAAGGTGATGAGATGTCACTCCTGTGACTATGTCACATATAAAATTTAGTCAACTGTGCTAGGGAGATTCCTCTGCTGTCCTTGAGAAGGAAGCAGCCATACTGAAAATGGCAAAATGGCAAGGAACTATTATCAATCTCTAGGACCTGAGGGTGTCCCCTGGCCAACAGCCAGCAAAAAGCTGCATACCTGTCATAGCTGTAAGGAAATGAATCCTGCAACAGGCCCTAAATGAGCCTGGAAGCCGAATCGTCTCGAGTTTCCGGATAAGAATACATACTGGCCTACGATACTCACTGCAGCTTTGTGAGACCCTGAGAAGAGAACCTGTTAAGTGGGGCCTGGATTCCTGACCCACAGGAACTATAAGGTGATAGTGTGTGCTGTTTTGGGCTGCTGATTTGTAGAAGTTGTTAGATTTACAATGGAAAACTAAAACAGGTATACTTAGAATATTTTATTGCGGAAAATTTCAAACATACACCAATCCAGAGTGAACAGTATAATCAAACCCTTTGTACCCATCACCTGGTATCAACAAGATAGCTGATCTTGTTTCATCTGTACTATTACTGATTACCCCTTCCCCAAATGTATTATTTCAAAGCCAAACGCAAACATTATATCATTTGAATCTGTAAATGCCTCAGTTTGTATCTCTAAACGATATGGCCTCATTTTTCTTAAAAATAAAACCACATCATTATCACATCTACAAAAATTCCTTAATATCATCAAACGTCCAGTTTGTGTACAACTTTATAAAAAAACAAATCATAGTTTTTTTTTTACATTTGTTTTGTTGATCCAGGATCCAAAGTCCACATTTAGTTGATATGTATCTCTTTTAATCTATAAGTTCTCCTTAACTTTTTCCCTGTTGTAATTTACTTGTTGAAGAAATTGGATTATTTGTCTTATAGATTTTGTCATATTCTAGATTTTGCTGATTGCATTGCTGTGGTATCATTTAATGTGGTCACTGATCTATTTCCTGTACACTGGTAATTAAATTAAAGGGTTGGTCATATTCAGGTTTGATGTTTTGGGCAAGCAAACTTCAGATATGTGCTGTATACTACTCATTGTGAAACAGCAGGAAACATAACTAGTGATTGATCATCTCCCTTACTGTGACCTTAGGAATAATCAATGGGTTTAAGTGTTTTGACCCCATTTTATCAGTTACGAAGTTCCTCAACAGCTTTTCACCTAATTTTTTTAGTCATTGATGATGACTGCTTAGATCCAATGTTTCATCAAGGATTATAAAATAGTGAAATTATCATCTCTTTTTTTGTTTATTAGCTGGAATACTTCTATAAAGACCAAAAAAACCTTTTCCCTATCAACTACTTCTTTTCTTTGAGGTAGAGTTCAAATAGTAAAGTCAGAATAAATGACTGTTTTTCTTTTATTTATTGGTTTTTAGAGTGATGGGGTGGATTCTTATATCTTCCAGAATTGACTGATAGTATCTAGAAACTCACGGAATTTAACATATTTGATGTGTTAGTCCACTGAAGTTATTATTCTTTTCAATGTTCAAGTTATTCCATCATTGACCAGTGTTAGCCTCTTTAAGTTGGCTCCTAAAGTCTTTTGACATGGGCACAGTGAACTTTGGTAGCTTCCTTGTTTCTGGATGACAAAATGCTTCTGGCTTATATGTTTCTTGCCTGATATCTGCAATCAGGCCTGGTTCCTTTTAGTGAAAAAGGGTATTTAGAGACTATAATCTAGATGCTAAGGGGGCACATTGCTCCTGGGCTGCTTGTTATTTCTAATGTTTTTCAGTAGATAGGCTAGGAAATACTTTTTTTTTTTTTTTTTAAAGATTTTATTTATTTGACAGAGAGAAACACAGCTAGAGAGGGAACACAAGCAAAGGGAGTGAGAGAAGGAGAAGCAGGCTTCCTGCTGAACAGGGAGCCCGATGTGGGACTCGATCCTGGGTCTCCGGGATCATGACCTGAGCTGAAGGCAGTTGCTTAACCAACTGAGCCACCCAGGCGCCCCGGAAATACTTTTTTTAAAAAAGAGAAAATATATCATGTGATTTGATCTAATCAATTAATTGATTAATTAATTAATTTAAAATATTTTATTTATTTATTTGACAGAGAGAGAGAGTTCACAAGTAAGCAGAAAGGCAAGCAGAGGGAGAGGAGGAAGCAGGCTCCCTGCTGAGCAGAGAGCCCAATGTGGGCCTCGATCCCAGGACCCTGAGATCATGACCTGAGCCAAAGGCAGAGGCCTTAACCCACGGAGCCACCCAGGTGCCCTATCATGTGATTTTAGTCAGTGCAGCATGTAACTCTTGATCTTGGGGGTCATGAGCATGAGTCCCATATTGAGTGTAGAGATTACTCAAAAATAAAATCTTTAAAAAAAAGAAAAAATTCAATATTTAGTTTTCAGTTAAAAATTTTCACAATTTGATTTTCTTTTAAAATATATTTAGTTTTCAAGTAAAATTTAGAATTATAAGGTTTCACTTAGTTCTTTGACTTTATATTTGCAACTCTTGCTGAAAATCTTGATTCCTAATGACATTAACATGATTACTAAAGTAATATAACTATATAAACCAATTTTAGGATAGCAATGCCAATGTTATCACTAATAATATGACACTTGAAAATAAATACTTTAAGATTTATTTTTAGTTCTTTTGTCACTAGGGTATAATCTCACTAGAAATACACAAATTACTGTGTTTTAAAGTCACATGAGATAAATTTTCACTGTCTTTCAATACACAATTAGGTTCTTGTTTTTTTTTTTCAGTTTTTAAGATTACTTTTTAAAATTAAAAAAATTATTATGGCAAGGTCTATATTACAAAGTTTATAACTGTAATGATTTTAACTGCATAGTTCAGTGGCATTAAGTATATTCACATTGTTATGCAATTATCACCGTCATCTCCAGAACGTTTTCCACCTTCCCAAACTGAAACTCTGTGCCCATTAAACACTAATCCCTCCTCATCCCTTCCTCCCAGACTCTGGCAACAACCATTCTACTTTTTGTCTCTATAAATCTGACTACTTTAGGTATTTCATATAAGTGGAATTACACAGTATTTGTCCTCTTGTGACTGTCTTATTTCACTCTAAGGACAATTATTTAAATATTTAATTTAATAGTATTTTATAATTATGTAAAATATTTACATGGTTCCAAAGTCAAATCTGCAAAACAGGTTTCATTAAGAGAGACCTAGTTTCTATTCTCGTCCCTGTTCCTAAATAGGCAATGATTAAAATGTTTTTGGTTTATCTTTTTCTTGCTGCCATCCCCCCTTTTTTCTACTATAAGCAAACAAATACATATTTGTATTTATTCCTTCTTTCTTAAATGGTTGCAAATAAGAATGGTAAACAAATAATCATATACCATAGAAACTTTCTCTCTCTTGCTTTATTCACTTATCTATATATCAAGGATATGATTCCTTATCATTATAAAAGATAGAACTCATCTTTATAGCTCTTATCTCCTAATTCCAAACTGTTTTGTCAGCTTTAAAACAATGTTTATGAGTACAGTTGGAGGTTACATACCATATAGTTTCCTAATACTTGTTGAAAATCTGCAGCAACTGCATTTGAAGGAGAAAAATGTTCTTGTGACATCAAAGGATTTCCCAGAAAAGTATCACTAACCTGGAGACATTAATGGAAATATTTAACCTATATAGATGATTTCAACTGGAGAATTACAGAGTAAATGTTTATTTGAAGCAAAGTCTGGCATAAATGTGAAATAAAAGAATACTCTATTGCCACACTATTTCTAGCTTTTTGGTGACAGAGTGTCTTTTCCAATCAAAGATGCGGTATGTATGAGAACTGTGCTTGCCCAGTCTTCTCTATTGCTGTAGTACAGATCACAATCTCATATAGTGAGACTGCAAATACCACTTTGAGTCTTTGGTATGGTTGAGGACTTGAGGGGAAGAGCAGATGCTCACCTCTGGCAGACAAAGAAAGATAGGTGTCCATGATATTTTCCAAATAAATGTTTTTCATTTTGCCCTCCTCCTCCCCCCTCCAAAGCCATTCAACGATGATGAAGCAATCCCAACTGAATATCATAGTACTAACTTTCAAACACTTAAGGTTTCTTTTTATCTTTTGCCAAACGCTTTTGGTTGTTATAGGTCATTTCAAACTCTCAAGAAGGAATTCTTGCAATTGTTTGTACTCAATGTTGTATTCCCCAGGAATAGTGGTAAAATGTACGTGGTTAGCAATTTAGTATTTGGTTTTGGAAAGGTGATAAAGTTCAGATATTTTGCCATAGTAGTAGAGAGGAAGAAGAATTAGAGTATAGTCGCTTAAATTGCTAACAGTGTTTAGCATCCAGACTCTAGCAATTACTAAGGTGTATCGGAAGAATGAATTTCAGTATTAGTCATTATAATCCTTGATTCTATATGTGGTTACAGTTTGAGTTGTGTTAAAGCAAGACAGTATGCTAATAAAATACATGCATGATCCATGAACATGACTGTTAGTCACTATGGTATTGCTGACTGATTTTTTTCCATTAATGTTTTTTACTTATGTATTTATTTTAGGAATGATCTATTTACTTATTTTAGAGAGAGCACACACGATTTGGGGAGAGGGACAGAGAGAGAATCTCAAGAAAACTCCCCGCTGAGCAAGCCTGATGTGGAGCTTGATGCCATTACCCTGAGATCATGACCTGAGCCAGAATCAAGAGTTGGAGGCTTAACCAACTTAGCCATCCAGGCACCCTGATTTGTAAATTAAATACGCATACTATTGAAATAGTATATTCAATATACTAATATATTAAATATTAGTAAAGTTTAATTTCTCTCTTATTTTGGAAGAACACGATAAATACAAAGAGAGAGTCTAATAGATCTGTGTGGGTAGTCTTTGCAGACCTTGCTTTAGAATTGGGAGAAGTGTGGAAAGAGGGCAGATGAAGGATAGGGGTAAGAAATCTCTGAAGGTCATTAATAGCTCTGCTTTATAGACAAATGAATAATCTGCTTTAGTTAGTGACACTACTACTAACACACTATAAAACAAAGACCTCATAATTGCAATAACTGAAAAAGTCCTTAAAGTAGTATAAGAAATTACTTACGTTTTTAAGAAATGCAGATGGTGTTATGGTATCCAAGGCATTGTCTGTAGCACATAGGTAAGTGATTCCATCAATAAAGAGAGTATGGTACACAAAGCTTTGAAAAGAATACATTCATTTACATGATAACATTGAAGACATTAAGTACCCACACAGAGATCTACTTTTATTTTCAAACTCTCAGTAGTAGTATATAAGCTGTGTAGATAACTTTTTATGAGAATTAGAAAATCTTTCATCTATGTAAAAAATAAAATTATGTTAAATAAACTATAAAATTAGAACATGTATTTAAGATTTCATCAATAAAAATGAAATACAATAAAGAGAAAACTCTATCCATCTATTTACCTATATATATTTAAAATGGCTTTGGTAGGGGCACCTGGGTGGCTCAGTCAGTTAAGCATCTGTCGTCAGGTCATGATATGGGGGTCCCGGGATCCAGTCCCCTGCTTGGTGGGGAGTCTGCGTCTCCCTCTGGCCTCTGCCCCTCCCCACCCCCCGGGCTTGTGCTCTCTGTCTCTCAAATAAATAAAATCTTAAAAAAATGGATTTTTATAGATAGTGCTCTTTCCAAGACTGAATAAAGATTCTTATCAGATAGAAAATGCTATGTTCACTGATTTTTACTATCCCTGTATCTTTAGGTAGACATATTTAATTTTGGTACTTCCTGGTTTTTTATTATGATAGATTAAAATTTAAAAGCTATACACTACCAATACTAAATATTCTGAGGAACAGGATGAATTGGAGAGACGGAAATTAAACTTCCTTATAGTATGTGAAAGTGTATCTTACCTGACCTTTTATGACTTCTCAGAATCACATATTAAGAAGCTAGAAGACTCTTGGAAAGTGCCTCCATTTTACTGCCCAACAATCCAGAAAATTTAAAAATATGGCAACAGAAATAGTTGGTTGGTGCCTAGAATTTTAAACTAGCCATACTGAACACTCTATATACAAATGTTAGCAGGCAACAGAGCTGATCAAATGTTAAACTGGATATACACAAAAATGACAAATCTCAGAAACAGGGAGTAAAGATAATCCCAGAGGCAGAAAATTTAAAGTATGTGCCCACCCTTTCCATGTAAATCCTTCATATCATATCATGAATACAATATGCTACAAATATTTTTAATTATGTTGACTGATACACATCATCTCCACTTGGAAAATATTTTTATTTCTAAGTTGGGAGGAGTCTTTGTTGAAAGAGTTCTATCATCTCTCTGAAAGTTATATATGTCATTTGAAGTAAGTGGATATTGGATATGAGGGAAGAAATATTTTAAATTTATGCTTAGTATGTTATTAGTAACATTCAGAAGCCATCTTTGAAAGTTAAAAAACTTGAATACCCAATGTCCAGGATGCACTGCAATGAACAATGGTAAGAGAGAAAAAGTGTGTATGAGGTACTACCATTTATCTCTCATTCTCACATGCTCCTTGAAGAGAAATGCCACATATGCATAGCGTCTCTTATACAAAAGAAAGGGGGGGGGAGAAAAGAAAAGAAAAAGAAAATGACAAACTGAAAACTTTGTCAAAATGGTTATCTGGGGAAGGGAGAACACTGTGGAGAGGAAAGGAATGAAAATTAGACTTCTTCTTTTTCTTTTTTTTTTGAAAGTTAGACTTCTTAAAGAAAACTTGTTTTCTCAATTTGACTTTGGAACCACATGTACATTTTGCTTAATTATGAAGGCTATTAAACCAAACTTTAAGAGAGAAATCCTTGAAAATAAAAAAACATGGTGACAAAATGAACCTAACTTTGGAGGAACCCAGACGAGAGATGATGGTGGCGTGGCTCCTAACATAGGGCTGAAGGGGGTCGGATTCTAGATATTTGCAAGGGAAAGACAACAGGATTTGCTGAGGGATTGAGGTTGGATGTCAAAGAGACAAAAGTTGAGGATCACAAAAATTTCAGGCCTGAGGAACTAGAAAAGTGATATGTGGAAGACTGCAGCGGGGGCTTGGTTTTGGACGTAAGTCTGAGATGCCTATCAGATATCCAACAGAGATGTGGAATAGGCAGGTGGATATGTGACTTTGGAATTCAGGAAGAGATCTTCAAAAGATTCAAATTAGAATGCACAATACAGGAAAGCAAACAGTAGACGAGAAAAGAATCTCCCTTTGACATCATGTTGGCTAATAAGTGAGAACAAAACTAGAATGTCACTATTTTGTGTTCCCCCAATCAATGACTGGTTCTAGGGTAGGCAAGGATTATCATGGGCTGCTAGCATGTCAAAAGGAGATATAAGGAGACACATCTGGTGGAAAAAACACCTAATGTCTTGTGGAAGGGATCCAGCCTGTGGATTCAGCTGTGTGAAACATGGTGAACTGCATTCTGGATATGCAGTCAGTAAAGCCAGAGAATGGGAAACTATGTTCCACAGGTTCTTCAATGATAAATTGTAAGGAAGGGAAAGTGATGGAGGGGGAAAATATAGACAAAAGACAGTTAAAAGATACCAAAAGAAAAAAAAGCTGGGCAAGATCAGGCTCTCCTGTCTGAGGTTGCATATTTAGCTGCTGAGGCAATGAAATGACTGCTATACCGGTTGGAACTGTGGCCGAGTTGGGGAAGAGGGACGAAGCTGTGGATAGGACAGGACACATGGTGGGGAGTTTTGGGGATGGCTGGCGCAAGTCCATATTTTCGGCTTAGGTGGTAGCTGCAGCTGGTGGGGAGGTTCCCTTGTAAAGCTTCACAAAGCTATACTTTCCCTTGATGGGTTTTTGCATTTTGTTTTATTTTATGATATAAAGGTTAAAACAAACCTGCTTTTAAAAAAATGAAGTGTCTAGAAGTAATAGATGCTCTTATTTCCCACCTGTTCTTTTATTAGCAAAATGGTGTCAAGACTGGTTTAGGTCATACCATGTCCTGTCCCAAGTGCAGCTTAGAGTGATCCTAGTAAAGATTTTTCAAGTGGAAGTTTCCTTTTTCATTCATGAAATATTTTGGGTTTACTAAAAAAGTTTGGAGAATAAGATAATAAGAACACTTCAGACCTACCATCTGGTTAAAATGTTACAGATACAAATCATGTCGCATGGATATCCTTCCCCAACTTCATTTTTTCTCCCTTCCCTTTGCAGAGGTAACCACTATCTTGAATTTGGTGTTAAGTACTCTCATTTGATCTTACACTTTCACATACAGAAGTTCTCCTCTCTGAGAGTTCGAGAGCAGGTGCAACTAACATTATTTTCCCTCATGTCATTACTATTGTTAAAAAGCAAGAGGACTTTTATGAGAATAGACCTTACCTTCCCATCTGCATTATGGTCTTTGGCTCAGCTCTAAGAAGCACTAGTTTAAGCACGGTCGCCACTGCTTCCTAAAAATAAATGATCAGCATTTACTTTGTGGAAAATTGTAGTGTCTTTAAATATTCCTCTCTCTAAATTTACCAATGGTCTGATTCGTTTTTTAAAGAATATGTGTTCACTTGGAGAACTAATGGGTAGTTAGTCATAATGTCTGGTAAGAGGCAAGTTATGAAACAGTCACTTGACTCTGAAGGAAAATATGAAAATTACACAAATAATGAATATACTTGTGGGTATATTCATATCTGTGTGCAAATACAGGTTACATGAATCTGTCTTAAGAGTCACATCTGACGTATGGCTTTAAGGCTGGGAAGTGCTATCTAATCAAATATCTTTTCAGTGACTAGAAGTCACTGAAATGTTAATGGATTAGAAGTATTCTGTCCTGGGGGTGCTTGGTTGGCTCACGGTTAAGGGTCCAACTCTTGATTTCAGCTCAGGTCACGATCTCAGGTCATGAGACTGAGTCTTGTGTTGAGGAATGGGGTGGGGTTTCCATGCTCAACAGGGAGTCTGCTTGAGATTTTCTCTCCCCCCCTTGTCCCTCCCCTGTGTGTGTGTGTTCTCTCTCTAGAATAAAAATGAATCTTTTTTTTTTTTTTTAAGATTGTCTTTCATTTTTTTGACAGAGAGAAACACAGCCAGAGGGGGAACACAAGCAGGAGGAGTGAGAGAGGGAGAATCAGGCAGGGAGCCCCATGTGGGGCTCGATCCCCAGTCTCCAGGATCATGACCTGAGGCGAAGGCAGTTGCTTAACCAACTGAGCCACCCAGGCACCCCAATAAAAATGAATCTTAAGAAAAAAGTATTCAGCTCCTATTCTCTGAATATCCGCATTCTCCTCCCTCTCCCTTCCTTTATTCCTCCCTCCCCTCTCCTCCTCCTCTACCCCTGCACTCCCCTCCCTTCCTTCTCTTTTTCTTATCGTTTCTTTCTTCTTTCTCTCTCCCTTTCTTCTCTTTCGTTTTTCTCTTTTCTTTCTTTCCTTCTCTCTTTTTTCTTTCTTTCCTTCTTTCCCTTCCTTCCTCCCTTCTTCCCTCCCTTTCTCTCTTTCTTTTTTCTTTGTCTCTTTTCCTTCTCTCTTTCTTTCCTTCTCTTCCTCCCTCTCCCTCCCTCTTTCTTCTTTCTTTTCTCTCTCTTTCTTTCTTTCTTTCTTTCTTTCTTTCTTTCTTTCTTTCTTTCTTTCTCCTTCTCTCCTTCCTTCCTTCCTTCCTTCCTTCTTCTTCCCTCCCCTCTCTCCCTCCCTTCCTCTTTCTTTTCTTTTTTTCGGCATTCTTCATTTT
>PITA01027485.1:0-20873 GCA_004023965.1 Spilogale gracilis | reverse complement strand
CACACACACACACACACACACACACACACACACACGTATTTCCTTGGGCAATCCCACCTGTTTAGTATGGAAAACTTACATGGGTGTGTCATAGAATGCCCCACCTCGCCACAGTCACGGTGCCTGGATAGACCCTGTGGGTTGGTGCTATCCCAGCCTGTTCTTAAGGCGATCACAGGAGAAAGAGGAAAGCCTCAGCTCTCATAGATCTTAAAACAACCAAGAAACTCTATAATCTGTAATCATGTACCAGATTGCATTGGAAATAATTTCTTTTTCTGTGAGGAATAAGAATTACTAATTTCACCACCTAATCATCTTTCTTTTTTCCTTAAAGATTTTATTTATTTGATAGAGAGAAACACAGCTAGAGAGGGAACATAAGCAGGGGGAGTGAGAGAGGGAGAAGCAGGCTTCCCACCAAGCAGGGAGCCCAATGTGGGGCTGGAGCCCAGGACGCTGGGGTCATGACTTGAGAGGAAGGCAAAGCTTAATGACTGAGCCACCCAGGCGCCCCTTACCTAGTTACCTTTCAATTAAAAATAAGGTGGTGTCAGAATGTTATATACTAATTATGATTCTACTTTAAGTGCTGATACACAAGAAAATTTCAAAAATATACATTAAGGTCTAGCTCCCCAAAAGACCACCAGTTCTCAAATTTATCACTTAACTACTGAAAGCACTTTTTTTGTTTTAAAGATTTTATTTATTTGACAGAGAGAAACACAGTCAGAGAGGGAACACAAGCAGGGGGAGTGAGAGAGGGAGAAGCAGGCTTCCCACCGAGGAGGGAGCAGGATGTGGGACTCGATCCCGGGACTCCCGGATCATGACCTGAGCTGAAGGCAGAGGTTAACCACTGAGCCACCCAGGTGCCCCTACTGAAAGCACTTTTAAATGAAGTGTAACAACAGTAATTGTATTTCTCTGAATCAACTTCAGAGCAAACCTGGCAGAATCAATACCCGATGAAATGTGGACATGGCTTATCTTTTTGCAGGATCCAAGATCCATTCAAATGTGTAATTACTTTATCCAAGCCTGTCAGGAGGATAGGGTAACTGGAGCCCACTGCCTTGGAGAGAGTGAAAATGGAATTAAGCATCCTCAGTATGGCAAGGTGCTAGTGGGGAGCAGAAGAGATGGTCCTAGGGAGGAGTGTTTCTGCAGAGAGGATTGAGAGCCCGATAGAGACAAGATGTATTCAAGTCTTCTTAGGTTTACAACTTCTCTGCTGAGATTTGTGGTAGACCTCTTGCAAAGGTATTACGTTGAAGACACTATTACCCTGTTAGTGCATCGAGACAGGACCTTAGGGGTTGGAAAAGAGTCATAAAGCCTTGGTGAGGGAAAGACATCTCTGCTGACATCTGCCGCAAGAGTTTAAGAGTTATTCAAGTGAAATGACGGATGTAAGGATTCAGGAAACAAACAAACAAACAAACAAACAAGAAATGTGATTATGAATGGACCTGACTGTACACTTACTCATCAAGCCAGAAAATGAAATCTTCAGAAAGTCTTCAGATACTCAAATTGAATTTCTAAATTTAAACCTCAAATATAAGCTCTACCTGTTTTTGTTTTTCAGCTGGTAGTAAGGTCTGACTTTAAATAATTTCTCTATCAAGTGTACAGCCTGGCACAGAGTGGGTGACCAATAAATATTTATTAAGTAATTGTAGAAACAAATGAACGGATGCCAAGGGCTGCTCAGGTACAGCATATGTTCACATTACTTCCTCCATTGTCTAATGTAATCAATTCCTAACTATATTTACTGTCCCCAGTCTCATTTCTCTCTCCTAAATTATAAATGAGGGTATGTTTTTGTTCTATTTATAATCTTTCAATGATTAAGATTCAATTACTCTGAAATATGCTAGGACAATGGAACTTTGAATAACTGTTGTGAAAGCAATTTGGCATCAAAGAATGAAAGCTTTGTTTCCAGTAATTCCAAGCCTTGAAATTTATGCTAAGCATGCAATTAAAAAAAGATTTATACTCAGAAATTGTTAGGTACAATATGATTTATAATAGCCAAAATTCAGACAGCCTCAATGTATGTATATTATTCTCTACTTATTTGACAGGGTTTCAGTGTATTCATTAAAAATAATTCATTAAAAATAATCTGTCTAGGTAATTCAAATACCAAGCTGCCTTGACTAGTCTAGCTTTATGGTAAGTCTTCAGTTGAGACAGTACAAATGCCCCAATTAAAAAGATATTTTACCAATTCTATGTCATTTGCATATCCCCATGAATTTCAAATGAGTTTCTCAATTAAACAAAAAAGTCTGCAGGAATTGTGACTAGAATTGCATTAAATATATAGATTAAATTGGGAGGACCGTAATCTTTAAGTATTGAAAACAGTATCATGCATAACATATCAGTGACCATAGTATATCTCTCCATTTTAGTGAAGAGATTTTTCTCTTAATTGCTTCATATTTTGATATTGTTTTAAATATTCCACTTTATCAAGGAATTTGTCATTTAATTTTATATTTAAGTTATTTGTTGCTGGCATATAAAAGTAAAATTCTTGGATATGGATCTTGTACCTAAGAGCATGTTAAGTGTACTTACTAGTTATGGTAATTTTTCTATTCCTTAGGATAATGTATATACTATAATAAAAACAATCACGCCATCTGTGAATATGTGCAGTTTTAATTCTTCCTTTCAAAATGTTTGCCTTTATTTCTCTAGTTTATTGTAATGGTAAGGACACCTCATACATGGTGAATAAAAGTAAGAATGACATAATGCTTTATTTAATCTTATGTGGGAAGCATTCACTGTCTTATTTTTATGTATGATTTATTTCAGCATCTTGTATAAATGCTCTTTATTGGATTGAGGAAGTTTCCTTGAATTTCCTAGTTTTCCCAAAAACATTACCATGAGAGCGTATTAAATTTTGCCAACGCTTTTGCTACATCTATTGGGGTGATATTATTTTCCTCTCTTTTCTATTAATAATTGGTAATATATTGATTGGCTGTTCAATGTCAAACAACCATGAAAAATAGTTTTTAAATATAGTTTTGAATTTTCTGGAAAGTATTCCATCTTCTTCTATTTTACTGCTTATAAAAAGTATCTTATAAGACTGGTATTGTTTATTCCTTCTCTGTTTAATAGAAATCAATAGGAAAACCATTTGCGCTTGGCTTTTTTTGATTTGAAAGTTTCTGGAAAGAAATTTTATTTTTTCAATAGACAATAGGTCATTCAAATTTTCTATATCTTGAGTGTTTTGTTGTTTTCATTTCTGTAAAGCTCTTAAAGATAATATATACATATATTTATATATATACTTTATCAATACACATATATTTGTACATAGGTTTATATTTTCTATATATTTTAAACCACTTTATTGAGATATGATTGATACACTAGAAGCTATACATATTTAATGTATACAACTTGATGAAATACTCATGAAATAATTATTATTACTATTTTTATGTGATGAAAACCCTTAATATAATATCTACCTTCTTAGTAATTTTTTTTAAGATTGATGTAGGAGGTAGGGGTAGCCTGACATAGGGCTCGATCTCACAACCCTGAGATCATGACCTGAGCTGAAATCAAATCAAGAGTTAGACTCTTGGTGCACCTGGGTGGCTCAGGCAGTTGCTGGTGGCTCCAGCTCAGGTCATGATCCTGGAGTCTTGGGATCGAGCCCTGTGTTGGACTCCCTGGTCAATGGGGAGCCTGCTTCTCCCTCTGCCTGCTGCTCCCCCTGCTTGTGCTCTCTCTCTCACTCTCGCTCTATCTCAAATAAATAAATAAAGTCCTTAAAAAAAAAAGTTAGACTGTTAACCGACTCAGCTACCCAGGTGCCCTTTTTAGCAAATTTTTAAGTATATAATATAGTGCTTTTTACTATAAACACTGTGTTGTACAGCAGATCCCTAGGACTCCCTCATTTGCGTAGCTGAAACTGCATAGCCTTTGACTAATACCTCCTCATTCCCCACCACCTCGCCATTGGTGTACCATTCGACTTTGCATTTCTGTGAGTTTGCCCCTTTTAGATACTTCATGTAAATGACACTGTTCAGTATTCCTCTTTCTCTGTCTGCCTCATTTAACTCTACACAGTGTCCTCCAGCTTCACCCACGTTGTCCGAAATTGAAAGACTTCTTTCGCTTTTGTGCCTGAATTGTATTCTGTTATGCATATACCACAGTTTCCCTTAACATTTGTCTGCCTGCAGATAATGTTTAGGTTACTTTCATGTCATGAATGAAATGGCTTGTTGAGGGTTACGTTTAGGTTACTTTCATGTCTTAAATGTCATGGCTACTGTGAGTAATAATGTGATGGACATGAAGTGCAGACATCTCTTTGAGACCCTGATTTCAGATTCCTTTGCCTACATGCCCAGACAGGGGCTTGCTTGATCATAAGTAGTTCTATTTCATATTTTTTGAGTTATCTTCATACTGTTTTCCACAGAAGATACACCAATTTACATTCCAACAACCAGTGCATGAGGGTTTCTCTCTTCCCCACATCGAGTCACTTTCAGTAAGATTTATTTATCAAGGAATTTGTCATTTTCACTAAGTGTTCTAATTTATTGACATAAAAAGGTATGATAAAACTTCCATACTCTGAATGTAAGTAGGGTCTGCAGTAATTTCCTATATTTCATTTATGATATTGATAATTTTGTTGCTCTTTTGGTGATCAATTCTATTAACTCTATCGATTTTATTAGTTTTCCAAAGAACCAACTTTTAATCCTGATATTTTCTCTTCCTTTGTCTCTTTTCTACTTCACGGGTTTCATGCTCTTATGTTTTAAATTTTTTTCCTGCTTATTTTGGTTTCACTTGCTTATCTTCTTCTACCTTCTCAAGAAAAAAAGTGTCAAGGTGACTGGGTGGCTCAGTTGTTAAGTGTCTGCCTTCGGCTCCTTTTGGTGTTCAGCTGTATCAACCCACACAAAAATATTCTAGGACCAAATTTAATGAAAAAAAGAAGATTTTTGTAAGTTCTATATAAATTCATTCAAAACAATCAGTCATATAACACTCAATATGTCCTCCTCCAAGTTTTAATTGTTTCGTAACAGAAACCTGTTTTTACTATAAAAAAATGTATTATTCTAATCATAATGCTGACAATTTCATGCTATTAATATTAAAAATCTCATGGAAAGTATAACAAAACTAGACATAGAATATAATCTTTATTGTGCACTAAGAAGAATGAGCAGTTTTACAAGCCCTAGATTTTTCATCTAAAAATCCTAACTAAAAGATGTGAGGCAATTTCCTCTTCTACCGTGACAGGCATCAGAAAAAATAAATTAACAAAAAATAACCAGTTGCAGAATTCAGCTCTCATGGTTTCATGCCACAAATCACACAGAACGTAATCTTTTGTTGATGTTTTCCAAGTAAGCTCTGAGTTAACAGTACTTTTTTCCCAAAAGGAAACTCAACAAGAGTCTACCATCCGTGAAAATGCATAATATTTATTCAAGTCAATAGATATTTATTTCCAACTTATCTGATGGACAGCAGGGACTCTGCAGTGACGTGGACTTTGGATTAGAATCTTGTCACACCCCTTACTGGCAAATACCAAACTTATGCATGCCTCAATTTTATTTAAACAGTGAGACGATTAATAATGACCCCATAGGGTAACTTCAAGATTTGACCTGTAAACATTGAGCCTGGAGCCTAGTAGACACACAGTGAATAATGACCACTGCTGTGGACATTGAGAGCTCTCAGCAATAGCCATAAAATAAAATAACATGAGAAGAATTTTTAATGAGAGTTTTTATGTAATAGTTCATAAAAATCTCCTAAATATGCTTATAGTTAAAAAAGAATATGTATTGTGTTTTTTTTGTGTGTGTAAAAGAACAGAAGTAAAAAGGGTTTTCACCCAATGCACTTAATCCTCCAAATACACATGAACACTTCTCCACACTCTAAGGAGAATTCAAAATTACTACAAACAAAAACAGACACACATAAAATGCTCTAGACCTTCTATGTCTGTACATAGGCATGTGATGTTCAAACTGCAGAAAACTAAAGACAAAAATTTAAAAAAAGGTTATTATCACAGTATATCTGCTGTGACTAACCATGCAATACAGATAATAAAGGGGCATCTTTAATGGGCTGAAATAAAGATGACCATAATTTTACAGTGAGGTTCTATTTCAAGCAAACACTAAGTGTGTATATATATCTCTTTGGCCTCTTCCTTCAGAGCTAATGAAAAAACTCCACTGTCTGTTTTCAATGAGCTGTTCCGGATAATTCATAGACTCCTTGGCTGAGAAAAAAAAAAGATGGTATTACTGGTTCATAACTCAGCATCATTCACTTGATCTCATCAACAGATGTAAAATTAAGAAAAAAAAATCTAAAGTGATAGTTTCTTTTTGTGATATTTTTAAAAATATTATGAAGATTTTGGGAATGCTGGAATGTATATCAGAGAGGCATGCAACGAGGGACTTCTCTGACGGTGGTCCTCCACTAAGAAGTATACTAAAAGGAGTTGTTCAGGCAAAATGAGAATAATACTAGACAGAAAACAGAAATGCAGAAATTAATGAAGAAAAGAATACATAAATATGTAGGTGTATCTAAATGATACTCATTATACAAAATGCTGACAATGTTTTATGAGATTTAAAATCTATGTGGAATTTAAATACAAGACAATAGCAATAGATGGAGTAGCAGCAAATGCACTTAAAATGCTGTAAGATCCTTTCATCATCAGGGACACGGTAAAAGTACTAATTTATAGCAGATTTAATAAATTAATATGTTTTTTTGTTACCTTTAGAGGAAACACTAAAACAATAGATTATTTGACAGAGGGAGTCAGAGATAGCTACAGAGAGCACAAGTTGGGAGGAGAAGGAGAAGCAGACTCTCCCCTGAGCAGGGAGCCCAATGCAAGCCTTGATCCCAGGACCCTGTGATCATGACCTCAGCCAAAGGCAGACGCTTAACTGAGTCACCAGGTGCAACAACACTAAAACGATAGTTTAAAAAAGAATATATGAAAAAAAAGAATATATGACAAATTAATGGGAGAATTAATTTAAGAGTGTTAACATAATTGATTATTCCAAAAGGAGGTAAAAAGAAAGACAGAAGAGGTGAAAAATTAAGAAAAAAATTTAAATAGATTTTAATCCAAGTATATCAGAAACTACACTAAATGATAAAAGACTGTTACACCACTTGAAAGACAAAGATATACAGACCAGATTTTAAAAAAAAAAACCCACTATGATACAAGAATCAAACTTTAAACATGAAAACACAGACTTCAAAATTTAAAAATGGAAAAAGATATTCTTTGCAAATATAAATTAAAGAATGAAAAAATATATTCTCTGCAAATACTAAAGAGAGAAAACTCAGGCAGCTTAGTGATATTAAAGTAGACCTTAGGACAAAAATGACCAAAATAGATTCAGAGGTATATTTCATAAGATAAATATAAAAGGGACAATCCATCAGAAATAGATAGTAATTTTAAATCCCTATGCATGCAATAGCCTGGCCTAAAATATATTTTAAAAATTTGAGAAAAGCTAAAAGAAACACTATTGTGGAAGATTTCATAAATCTCTCAGTGAAATATGGAACAAACAGAAGTAGTGAAGAAATAGGAGAATTGAAACACAGTTAACAAATTTTCTCTTTTGTCATTGCTTTTCAGGCAGTTTGAATATGACCTGTCCTTTAAAGAAAATCCTGCCTGTTGAAGTTATGGGATCTGTGGTTTGCTGTCTGACATAAATTTTAGAAAATTCCCCACCATTACAACTTCAAATATTCCTTCTACCCTATAATTACTCTGTTCTTCTGGGATTTTGATTAGTTATAGGTTTGAAGGTTCAGGATCATTCTGTAGGTCTTGAACGCTGACTTGTTACTCTTTTTTCTCACTCATTTTTCATTCATTCCATACCTTTGATATGCAATCACTCTGGGCTGTCTTCAGCGAAAATCCCTTTAAGTTGTTTTACCAAAATTCTCCTATCCTGGGGCGCCTGGGTGGCTCAGTTGGTTGGGCGACTGCCTTTGGCTCAGGTCATGATCCTGGAGACCCGGGATGGAGCCCCACATTGGGCTTCCTGCTCCGTGGGAGGCCTGCTTCTCCCTCTCTCAGTCCCTCTGCTTGTGTTCCCTCTCTAGCTGTGTTTCTTTCTCTCTGTCAAATAAATTAAAAAAAAAAAATCTTAAAAAAAAAATTCTCCTATCCTCAGTGTCTCCTCTTAACAATCCACAGGCTCCACTCTGCACCCCACTCACCCTCAAGTTCCACTCACTGGCTTTAAATTCCCAGGTGTGCTGCTGTATTCAGAGTTGAGTCCTATTTTCCTCTCGTTTCAATAGTTCAGAGTAGGGTAAAAGTCTTTGTTAACATTTTGACATGGGCCGGAATATTTTTTTCTTTAACATGAAGAAAGCCAGATTTGTAAAGAAATATTGAAGTTCATTATATCAGAAGAGTAGGGATAACACGGGAGACATAAATACTACTGAAGAGTGAGCGGTTTCTCTTGAATGCTGTTTGGTGAGTGTTGGTCTCGCACGGAAGAGGGATCATCTGCAGAGGATATTGATAGGTAAGATGCATTTCGTAGACAAAGCAAGAAGAACACCATTTCAGGAAAAACCAACAGTGTTACAGGAGCGTGGGTGAATACAAAGTGTTCTTGAAGCAAAAAAATATTTCCTTATCATTTGAGTGATAATGCCATTGTGGAAAACTAGGGTATAGATTATCCTCAGAAATGTGGACTTGTAAGTAAAGAGAGGAGGTTGGAGGTTTTCAAGCAGGGAAGTGAAAGAGTCACTTCCCATTTTTGGTGAATGACTCCAGAAACGTAATGGAGAGTGATTTCAGTGGGTAACATAGGAGATCTGTAAGAAAATTAGGAACTTTTAGAAAAACACAGTGACATAGCACTGGGAACCTGGATTATAACTGTGGAACTGAAGATGGAAAGAAAGGAGTAGATAGTACAGATTTAGGCGTTTAGCATCAGCAGTATCTATTTATTAATTGGCTAGTGAAGCAGAAGGCAAGATTTGGGGAAAGGTAGGAAATAGTAATGACTCCCCAATTGGGAGGATCATACTGATATCCAAATTGAGAGGCATAGAATCTTTAAAGGCATATTTTAAAGATTTTATTTTTATTTTTTTTATTTATTTGATAGAGGGAGAAGCAGACTTCCCTCCAAGCAGGAAGCCTGATGTGGGGCTCGATCCGGGTCTCCAGGATCATGACCTGAGCCGAAGGCAGTTTCTTAACCAACTGAGCCACCCAGGTGCCCCAGAGAGTAAATTATTAAAAAGACCCAACAAAAGCTAATTTTCTCCACATGTATCTACAGTGACTTTTTTTTTGAATCACAACTACCTTTAATGATTTCAGAGCCAATAATGCATAAGTTGAAACTTGGCTAGTGGTTATGCCATTTTATTTAATTCAGCTCTTTTCAAGGTTAATTTTCAATCATCTCTTCTAAATACAAATGATGTTTTGCTGAATTCTCTAAGGGAATAGCACTAAAGTCGGGAAGTCAGCAATAAGCTGCTATAGGTTATCGGGGTCTGATACTTATCTTCCCAGAGCAGGAGCGATCAGACCAATGGGACTGCATCACACAACTTCAAATCGCTACTATTCTATCAGTCAGCTCCGAAGCATTAGAAAAACTCATTTAGTGTTACTGACATGTTAATTCCAAGATAGCAGTTAAACATTTTGAAAGCTGTATCTGGGAAAGTCATATTTTAAAGCCACTTATAACCAGATTAAACTGGAAGGGAGTTTTACTAAACAGGTGGTTGCTTATTAACAATAAGATAAAGAGTGCAATTGGCTTCATTTTCCTTCACGATTCCTCCATATCAAGACAATGCTCTTGGCTTAAAAAGGCTTAAGAAGGGGCGCCTGGGTGGCTCAATTGGTTAAGCGACTGCCTTCAGCTCAGGTCATGATCCTGGAGACCCAGGATGGAGCCCCACATCGGGCTTCTCCCTCTCTCAGTCCCTCTGCTTGTGTTCCCTCTCTAGCTGTGTTTCTCTCTGTCAAATAAATAAAATCTTTAAAAAGGCTTAAGAAAAGCCAACTCAGCTTTGCATCTGATCTGAAAAGGGCACTTTCTGTTTTTCATAAATTTTACAATACAAAGAAATGCATGTTGCTTTTATTACTGGAGACATGATAGGATACTAATGCTGAATGTTCTTTTAGCATATTCCATGTGATCTTCAAAAATTCAACTTTGTTGGGCAAAACCTACTTTCTTTTTTGTGGGCTAAGTACTTTAAATGGTCATTAAAAGGCAAAAAGTTCTGTATTCTGCTTTCACGGACAGATGTAAGTGTAATTTTCAGGAGAATGTGTTTTAGAGAATGGAGGACTCAATGAATCCTGGGCTACCACTTCCATTAACCTTCTGTTTGCTGACTGCTCACACCAGGAGAGGAGGCATACACAGTGCATGGAGGCAAAGGGAGACGATGGCAGAGGTGCAACTCAGAACCCTGAACTCATCTCCATCAAACTATACTTCACCAGCATGCACTCCTGAGAACAACACAGCAGAACTTCTCATGCACACAGTAGTAGGTCAGTGTTGCTGTGAACACAGGATGTGTTTTATTCCTACTGACTATTCGGTCTCTCCAACTGTGTATTATTCTAGATCAATGAGCCTGTGAAATACCGTTAGTTTTTTACTTTACTCTGTCCTATTTCAATAAAGCTAGAACTGCACTTGTACAAACAGGGAGGAAAACCAAGGAGAGAGCTTGCTGGGAGTACTCCCCATTCCTCCCCCACAGTGACTCCTGGTTACTGCCCAGCATTTGCCTGCATGCAGGGCATCCCCTTGAGCCTATGCTGCAACCCCGCCCCGTTCCTGGGGTTAAGACATCCTTGCAGCATTTGTCACAGGGATCTGTGGAATGAAGACGCAGGAGTCTTATGAGAAGGCACTAGGGCTCATTTGAGATGATCTGAGATGATTTCATGTATTTTTCTCATTTGAGACAATTCATTTATTTTTCAGTGTATGCAGTTGTTCGACAAATATTTACAAAGCACCAACTAAGTGCCAGGCATTTCCCAAAGGCCTGGCGATGCTGCGGGGGAGAAAATCCCTGTGTTCTCCTGCGCAATGGACAAGGCTGTTTATTCTTAAACTGCTGCATATTACTCCCCCTGGGGGAAACCTCCTACCAGAATTAGATTGTGATCAGTACCAAGTGTTACATGGCTTACTGAAAGCAAGTTAGAGTACTCAGTAGGTAAAAAATTGATTATAAATATGTCTCTGTTTAGGGAAAAACAAGGTAATTAAAGGTTAGAATGATTATAATCAGAATGAAAACAACAGTTTCCAAGCTTCCTTCCTTTCCTTTTCTTTTCCCCAGAGAGGAAAAGAGTATCTGAATGTACTGAGCAGTATTTACATACTATACTTGATGCCTGTGTCTCCCCAACAACCACCACATTTATTAACTTCTATTTGAAAGCCAGTTCCCTTGCTGTGGATTCTGCTAATGCATACTTAGGCAGCTATTCAGAGTGTTCCCCTATCCCTGTGTTTTCTGTAAACTGGATGTTACATGCGGAGGCTTAGATTTAATTAATTTCAATTTTCTGGCAACACACGAAGATCTCCAGAGCAGTTATTTAATTTAATAATAAAGAAACTTGCCCATTTCCAAAATCATTATTCATGAAGCCTAGAGACTAAAAACAGATTGATGACTATTTCTCACGCAGCTAGACTCTTACCACACTTTTCGCCCCTAAAGGTAATGCTGACAATTACATTTTTAATATTATGTTCCCCCCCATGGAAAAAACTTCAAACATAAACAAAACTAGAGCAAGTAGGACAATTAATTCCTACATAATTATTATCAAACTACCAAAAAAAAAAAATCCACAGTCTTGTTTCATGTTTCTAACCTGAATTATTTTGAAGTAAATTCTATAAATCATAACAGTTTATCTTTGAATATTTATATGCTTATTTTTAAAGGAAAGGACTCATGTAAAAAACATAAATTAATCGTATTTTGAAACTAAAAATAAAATATAAGTAACTCATACCACCAGATACACTTCTAGAGTTCAGATTTTCCCAATTACGTCCAAAGAAAGTCCATGTGTGAACATCTGCCTAGATCTCAGAAAGCTTTTTCACATATGTGTTTCTCTCCCTGTTTTTCCTGTTGTAACTTATTTATTAAAGATCCTGGGTCATCATTCCTGTAGTGTTCCCATATTCTGGATTTTGCTAATTACATCCTTGCGTGGTATGCTTTTACATGTTCTCCCATCCTTGTATTTTCTCTGAACTGGTAGTTAGATTCCTTCCTTCATTTGTACATTCCTCCCTTCCTCCCTTTTTGGTATACTGTGCCAATCTGATGCTGTATATATCACTCAAAAGGTTTACTATTACATGGTTGCTTCATTTTTTTGTGATATTAGTGTCCAGTGATCATTGACTAGATTCATTATTTGACTAAATATTTAAAAATAGATTTGGTTCTAATTCTATTCATGCTAGTTTTATCCCAGTTGCAGAGAAAAGGCAGTGGAAATTTCCTAGACATCTTCCACAGGCTGCTGCTCAGACTATACCACCAAGACCCACCTAGAATGCTAGTCTTTGCTGAGTAACCACAGGTCTCCAGGACCTTGGTTGAGTCTATCCTGCACAGATTCCATCAGACTGTCGATGAGTCATTAATGTGTGTTAAGTACTGGGGATGACCCAAGTTCTCTACTAGATTCTCAGAATGCAGCAATGAATCAAAGAGACAAAATTCCTGCTCTCATGCACTCCATAACCTATTCAGCAATGCCTGAAAATGAGAAAGTAAATAAACATGGAGAGAAAATGTAGAATTATCGATCGGCATGAGTGTGCTTTATAAAAAGTGGTCTTGTCTTCCAAGTTTTGTTCTTGGACCTTGCCCTAATTCCCCCAAATCCATCTGAAACATAATGGGAACAAAATGGTCTTGGTTTGAAACGTAACTAAATAAAAGGAAAGCAGTTAGTTGGGGTCTGGAATGAAAAGAGGACATGTGGATGGATGAATTATTGGTATCCAATTCCGATTGCTGATATTCACCAACTAAGCTCTCCCACACATTTCAAAACATTGGAATTCTAATAAATATAATTAGATGGTAGATAAATAATGATTTAATCCAGCAAACTCTACAAGATCTAGTTACAACAGTGAAGTATGTGAAATACTTGTATATGCTCTCTAAAACACTGTGTGTGTGTGTACACGCACACACATGTGTGCATGCAATGCTTGTGAGAGAAACTCCAACTCAAAACAAAATAAGTCAGGTCTTCTTTTCACTTCTTGCCCATCACTCAGAACCACTCAACCCTCCTGAATTCATACCTTGAAGGCAGCAGAAAGGCAGGATGGGAAGTAAGCACGAGTTGAAGGGAAGATTTTGGAGATTATTTTTTAGGAATCAAAATGGAATCAGAGAGTTCTGAATAATAATTGGGAAAAGTTCTCACAACTCAATTATGTTAAGCTTCATAAGTGTATGAGTCCAAGTTCTCCAGAGATCCCAAACCAATAGGATATATAATATATACATAAATGTAGCGCTGTCTAAGGGAAGATTGAGTGTGAAATTGACTCCAGTGGCTATGGAGGCAGAGAAGGGTGCCACATATTGTCTGGGAGCTGGACATCCAGAAAAACCACCACATAATTCAATCCCAGTCTGACGCCTGAGAACTGGGGGTGGGTGGGAGAGTGTAAGTCCCAGGCTGGGTGCAAAGGCCCCACAGTGGGAGCACTGGTATCCAAAAGCAGAAGAGATGCATGAGGGAGCTTAAGCAAGTCTATTTAAGCCCTCCCCAGATAGGATGAGGAACAATTCAAAGTCTCTCTCAGAGACACCTTCACAAACACAGAAATCACATGTTCCCAGCTCCCTGAGCATTCCTCAGCGCAACCAAAGTGTCACACAAAGTATTTGGTAAGAAGATATTGGCTCTCTTTTCTGCTTGAGAGAAAATGCTTCCATGAGGATGCATTAATGAGCTACTGAGTCAAATATCAAATGTCCCCTTTTAATTAATTCGTTTATACAGGGTAGGGAGTAAGAACAGAGATTTGGTGTCATAAACACCTTTCTTCTTTAGCCATAGCATTCCAGGCAACTGCAGTTCCAAATGCTTGCTAGACATGTGGAGCACCTGCCCTAACGGAGGTCCTGAGGTCCTGGGTGAGTGCAGATGCCTTGTTGCCTCCACACCAGCATGTTGGTGCCTGAGGAGTGACCTTGCATGGAGCACAGAGGAGCCAATCCTGGAGAAAGTGACATATCTGGGGGGTCTGCTGTGGTTCCTGTGCGATGAACACAACCTCCACAGTGCACTGATTGTGCCGAAGCACCGGCACCATGACCCTATTTGCATGTGGTGACTGATACACGGCTACACGACATGACTTCCCGCCATCTGCAGAAGAGGTTTCTGCCGTGCTTCTTAGTCTCTGTGCCTCTAATATTTACTACTTTATCTCCTATTAGTCAAAGTATAAATCTCATCTTCAGGGACTTATTATTTTTCTTATGAAAGGAAAACCAGATAACCATTCATCCGTGGATTTCTTTTCCTTTCTTTTATTTATTTTTTTTTTCTGAGCGTGAAGATCACCATTGACGGTTGCTATAGTGATTAGACCATGATTAGGAACATGATCTACAGTAAGCCATGTGCACTTGGGTATGTGCACTTGGGTGTTTTTCCTTTTTATCCCCCAAATATCCCTGAATGTCTCCTTTTAAGAAAGATAAGGAATAAATCTCTGTGCTGCCTTCCAAAATAGACAATGAGGGAAATACAGCATTTGGTCTACGCTATTAAAAACAAGGCAATAGACCCAAGTAGAGTGACTTACACTAAGCCCAAGATTTCATTTTGATTTTGGCTGTCCCAGAAATGGGATCTTAAACCAGTCAATCAGGAGTTGGCTGACCAGCACTAGTCAGACCCCTGCCATGCCTTAGAAGCAAAATGACCCTGTAATCACCAACCTGCTGTTTTGCTTCATATAATTGCCTTGTTTCTGTTCCCATCTGTCAAAAAAAAATCTTTCATTTTGAACAGCTCCTTCAAGCTCCTTTCTGTCTGCTAGATTGGATGCTATTCAACTCAAGAATCACTGGCTAAAACCAGGAAGATCTTTAAAGTTGATTCACTTGAATTTTGTTTTTTTAATAGTAAGTGTTTCAAGTAATAAGCACTTGCTATGGACTGAACTGTGTTCCCTCAAGAATTCATCTGTTGAAGCCCCAACCCCCAGTGTAATGGTATTAGGAGACCAGACGTTTGCCAAGTGTTAAGAGTTTAGCTAAACTACTCCATAACATCATGGCCTCCACATTCCTTTTGAGTGGCCTTGAACTGTCACTGGAACTCCACTAAGCTCATGTCCTGGATATGAGCCCCCAGAGTGACAGGTGAATGTAAGTCCCTGCCTTGACTCTACCAACCACCGTTGTGATGACCATTATCTCCCTCCTTCTGGGGCTTCTCCCTTATATAAGATCGCCATGAAGCTTATCAAAACCCCAGTCTTTTGAGTTTGACTTGACCAGTCTGGCTGGAGCCTGGGAATGCCAATACAGGCAGGTACCTATGTCTCGCTATGCTCTCTCTCTCTCTCTCATGCACCCTGCCTTGATCTCCCCACATGGTCCTACAGGACTATGAGTAATAAACTTCTCTATTTCAATTATCTTGTGTCCTTTTTTTGAACTGTGGCTCACTGTCCAATATACCAGGGCTCTACTTAACAAATGTTAACTACACTAAATCACAAGAGATAATTAGGTCAGGAGATGGAGCCCCATGGTGGAATTAACGTCCTTATGAGAAGATACCAGAAAACATGGTGCCTCTCCTTCTGCCCTCTTCCATGTGACAACATACTAGGAAGGCAGCTAGGAAGAGAGCTCTCCCTAGACCTCAACCATGCTGACACGCTGATCTCAGACATCCAGGCCTCTGGAACTGTGAGAAATAAACACTTGCTGTTCAAGCCCCCCGGTCTATGGCACTGTGCCCCAGCTGCCCCAGCTGACTATTATCGTACTCATACAGTCCTTCAGTGAGTCCAATCATAATCTCCCCACAGCTGCACACATTCCCCAACACGCATGTACCTTTTAGTGGCCAAACAGACCTAGCTAGGGGCTGGTCATGAGCTAGAGCCTGTGTATTTTAAGGAGTCACATCATTTCCGAGAATATGGAAAACAGGAGTGTGACCAATCCAAGGCATAACTTTACAGTAATTTTGTAAGTGCTGTATCTTTATCTTCACATATCCATTCTGGCACCTCCCTTCATGTTGCTCTGCCTATTAACACATTTCTCTGTGTGAATCTCTTTGCTTTGCCTGTATCTACAGTGTCACAAGGTCTCTCTGTCCTTTTCACATACTCCCAGTTCCTTGCCTGCATATATGTTATGAAGAAAGTGAATAATTTTTAATACAATGCCATCCCTCTGGACCAAGTCTCTAAACCCTACCAAAGGCATTTTAATCCTAACTGTAAGAATATATAATTAAATTTTACAACAGATTTTTGAAAAAAAAATAGTTTCCAAACTGTTAGTTTGGCATTTTATTAATACAGTAAAAACACTTACAGAGAAATAAAACTTACAAAATAGGTAAAAACTGGGCTGATGGCTGGAGCAGGAGGAGAGACACTGAAAAGAAGCTCTCGGGGGCCTTAGGTCTTGTGTCCCAGAGCATAACCTTCTCTACTGGATAATGGTTGAAGTCAGCCTTATTAGGGGAAAAGGGGGGAGTAGGAGAGCTTCTAATCACTGCCTTCCATCCAGGAAATGAGCTGAGATGGACAAACATGTGTACCCTATTTTCACTGCCACAAATGTCCTCAGCATCCACAGATGTTCTCTCAGAGGGAGCCAAGAAGAAACCAGCATTAGAGGCTTTTCCCATCTACTCCGTTTTTTCTCATGAATGTTGATGCCTGAAGGATCCCTATTAATTTTTGACTGGCTACAGAAACAAGTCAAGAGCCACAAAGGCACAAGGGAATTTTATGACAAAATCTGTCCAGAATCCAGCTATATAAAGCATTATCAAAAAGTTACTTAGATGATGGAATAAATCAATTAGGTTAAAAATAACATAAGAAATATATTTGGAAATTTTCTTTTGAAATCCCCTTCAAAGCGCCTTTTGTTTTGAGGACATGAAGCCTTCAGTCGTGTCAAATAGCTTTTCTTTCATTAGTTTTAAGTTCAGCAGTAGATAGAAATCATACATAAAACATAATAAGGGAAATGCAAAAATACTAGTGCATTGTGGACCACAAAAAAAAATATGTCAGATGGCAAACAACAGACTCTAGTAGCAAGCTGAACAAAGTATGATATTTTGAATAGTCAAAAATAAAATAAATAATAATGAACATGTTTTAGATGTGTGCCATACCCTAATCTTTGTACTTTTCAGAAATTAGTTCTTGTGGTTTTCACTACACTCTTAAGTGATATTTACAGGAACACTCTCAATTAAATGTACGTTGAGACACAGAGAAGTTAAATAACTTGATGTGTCACTATTAGATCCCTGTGTGTATTTATTCTGAGGAGAAGCTGTGACTCACATTCACCAATATGATACCTCAACAGACCCTAAAACAGTTCAGTTATAACATTCAAGAAGACCTAGTAGCTTCTGTTTTTGCATTTTAGGGGAGCCCTGCCACACAAGTGAGTGAATCAGCTATGCTACCAGATATCCTACATGGGAAGCCATGTGAAAAACCATCTGGAGAGAGAAAAGCCCAGTTGTCCCATGAACAAGCTGAGCCCAGATTTTAAGCTCTCCCAACTAGACACTGGATGAGAACAAAGGCTTAGTTTCTGATTTGGCTCCAATTGCCATCTCGCTAGACCTATGTAAGGCACCCCAAAAACAACCAGGAAAAGAAATCCATCTGAGCCTTAGTCAACACATCAAAGCATGAAAAATAACAAAATGCTTGTTGTTTGAAGCCAGTAATCTTTGGGGTGGTTTGTGGGATAGAAGTAGATCACTAAGATACATACATTCAGTCACCTAGCTAGTGATTGCAAATGGGGATGAAAACCTAGGAAACATGGGTCAAAGTCCTGTGATTCTACTCAAGTAAACTATCTTGTCTCATGATAAACCACATCCTTGCATGGGCTCACACAGCCCTGAAGTATGGTAATGAGTTCCAATGCATGATGCCTACGAAAGAGAGATGCCAAAATTATGCCCCTCTACTAAATTTTCTACAGTATTAGATTTGTTTAGCCATAATTCAAAAATGCTGAATATTTTAAGGTTTGTATATTGAACAATTCTCTAGAAAGGTAGACATATTTAACTATTCTACTTTTTATCTCTAATTTGATATCTAATAGCATAATCAACACTTAAAATTCTAATTGATTCTGTGCCAGCCCTGAAAATCTACTCCTTTTTTGGTATCCTTCTCATCTCAGTCAATAGCATCTTAACAATGTCAGTTACTTAGGACCAAAATGTGCAGTTATTCTTGGTTTCTCTCCTCCTCACACCAATAATTCAATCTGGTAACAGTTATTATTGGCTCATTCTTTAAAACATATTCTAGAAGTATCTGTACCTATCACTGATCAAAACCACCTAGCTCTCTGATCTGCCCCACTTCAATGCCCCCCTTGTCCATGGCTTCCAATCATCTCTTCTGTCACTCTAATCTCAGTAAGAAAAAAGAGTGACACTTCTAAAACATAAGTTAGGGAATTCTACTTCCAGTAGAGAAATATAAATTCCCTATAAATCAACACTGTACCAGGTAACACTTACAATTTCTGGAGAAGTCTGAGTATTCTAGACAGTAAAGAAAAGCAGGTTTACTGGGGAGGGAGTCCAACTGTGGAAAGTAGTTAGCATGGCAATGATTTCTCCTACTCTATTTTTTGGTCTTTGCACAGAAGGCAGGCAGAAGCTACATAGGGTGTGATGAAGGTACCTAAAACTCTGACAAAAAGTCTCTTTTCTGGCTAGAAGAAAAGCCAGAGAAAAAAGGCCTGGAAGCTGCAGCTTGTTGCCAGTCTATGGGGGCATGCTGGAGAAACAGAGCTGGAGAAGAATCCCCAAACTCTGCACATGAATACCTTGCCTGTCTCTGGTTAATCTCTGAACCTCATGCGCTTCCCAAAGGCTTACATGGGGAAACTGAGGTATGGATTTCTGTCCACAGAGTGTGAAAGACCGAGCTTCATGCAACTCTAGTCAACTACCTGCTAAGACAAAAACATCAACATTTTTCAAAAAAAGAAATGGAGTGCAGAGTCTTTACAGTATAATATCCACAATTCTAAGGATATAATTCAAGATAACCTGACACACAATAGCAACAACAAAAGTATAACCCATTTCAAACAAAAGAGCAATCAACAAAAGCCAACCTGATGCCAGATATTGGAATGATCGAACAGCCTTTAAAACTCTGTCATATGTTGATGTTGACGCAAGATGGTGGAGGAGTAGGAAACCTAAATATCATCGGGTCCCAGGAGTTGTGGTGGATGGTTATCAAACCAGTTGGAATATCTACAGACTCAAATCAAAGAGAATAAGAGCAGGATTTCAAGGACAGAAAAGCAACCACTTTGCGGAAGGTAGGATGCAAAAAGTGAATTGGAAACATTTGGGAAGTCAGACCATGGGGGGAGGGGCCGGCTCCCAGCCAGCAGTAGAACAGGAAACACAAAATTGGAACTTTTAGAAGTCTGCTCCACTGAGAGACGTCACCCCAGAGGCTAGACAGGGGGTGGAGCCCTCATAGGGACAGTGTGATCTCAGGACCCATGGGTCACAGAAGAAACCAGGCTGCCTGAGTGTGGCAGAGCTCCCGGTATTGAGTGGGGAAGCCGGCGGCAGAGACAGAGCCCAGGAGTGGGCTTTCAGCTCGGGCTTACCTTAAACTGTGATCCAAGGCGCAGTCAGGCCACTGCTCTTTTGTCAGGGAACCCATAAGTGACAGATCCGGGGAGACCCCCTCCTTCCTCCACTGGGAGGAGTGATGCGGGAGCCTGCTGCAGGAATCTGCTGGGTTTAGATACTCTAAACGGGGCCGTGTGCCAGAGATAGAAACACTCAGTCACAGGCGGGGTGTAACCGGAGACCAGGGAGACAGGCGTGATTGAGGGCTTTTCTCTGGGGGCGCACTGAGGAGTGGGGTGCCCAGCTCTCGGCTCCCCTGAGCCAGAGACTGGGAGGCCGCCATCTTCATTTCCGTTCTCCAGAGCTGTACGGAAAGCGTTCAGGGAACAAAAGCTCCAGAAAGCAAACCTGAACAGATTGCTTAGCCCGGCCCCTGGCAAGGGTGGAGCAGTTCCACCTCGGGCAAAGACTTCTGAGAACCACTGCAACAGGCCCCTCCTCCAGAAGATCAGAATATTCAGCCAAGACCAAGTTCACCAATCAATGAGAACTGCTGAACTTCAGAGCAAGAAGAAAGCATCATGTAGAATTCATGGCTTTTTGCCATGATTCTTTAGTCTTTCAAAGTTTAATTTCTTCTTATTCTCTTTTTTATTTTTTTTCCTCTTTCCTATTTTAACTTTTGTTAAGCTATTTTATCAGTACCTTCTTAAAAAAAGAATCATATTCTGGGGTGCCTGGGTGGCTCAGTTGGTTAAGCGGCTGCTTTCGGCTCAGGTCATGATCCCAGAGACCCGGGATCGAGCCCCACATC